>JAGIQG010000001.1:17629620-17751889 GCA_024679065.1 Sphyrna mokarran | reverse complement strand
AGTTGGATAAGTCCCCTGGGCCGGACGGGATTTACCCTAGGATTCTCTGGGAGGCAAGAGAGGAGATTGCAGAGCCTCTGGCTCTGATCTTCAGGTCGTCGTTGGTTACGGGTGTGGTTCCGGAGGACTGGAGGATAGCGAATGTGGTCCCGTTGTTCAAGAAGGGGAAGAGAGACCTTCCAGGGAATTATAGGCCAGTGAGTCTTACTTCTGTGGTGGGCAAAGTATTGGAGAGAATAATTAGGGATAGGATTTATAGTTATTTAGAGAGTAATGAATTGATTGGAGATAGTCAGCATGGTTTTGTGAAGGGTAGGTCGTGCCTTACTAACCTCATTGATTTTTTTGAAAAAGTGACTAAGGAGGTGGATGGGGGTAAGGCGGTTGATGTGGTATATATGGACTTTAGTAAGGCGTTTGATAAGGTGGCCCATGGAAGACTTCTGCAGAAAATGCAGATGTGTGGGATAGAGGGTGATTTAGCTAATTGGGTTAGGAATTGGCTAGCAGGTAGAAGACAGAGGGTGGTGGTTGATGGGAGATATTCATCTTGGAGTACGGTGACAAGTGGTGTACCTCAGGGGTCTGTTTTGGGGCCCCTGCTGTTTGTAATTTTTATAAATGATCTGGATGTGGGTATTGAAGGATGGATTAGTAAATTTGCAGATGACACTAAAGTCGGTGGAGTGGTAGATAGTGAAGGGGGTGTTATAGTTTGCAGAGGGACTTGGACAAGTTGCAGAGCTGGGCCGAGAGGTGGCAAATGGAGATTAATGTGGGAAAGTGTGAGGTAATGCACTATGGCAGAAATAATAAATGTGTAGAGTATAGGGCAAATGGTAGGATTCTTAGTAGTCTAGATGAACAGAGGGATCTTGGTGTGTATGTGCATAGATCCCTGAAAGTAGGCAGTCAGGTCGAGAAGGTTGTTAGGAAGGCATATGGAGTCTTGGCTTTTATTTGTAGAGGGATTGAATTTCGGAGCCGCAACGTCATGTTGCAACTGTACAAAACTCTAGTGCGGCCGCACTTGGAGTATTGTGTGCAGTTCTGGTCCCCACATTATAAGAAAGATGTGGAGGCATTGGAGAGGGTACAGAGGAGGTTTACCAGGATGTTGCCTGGTATGGAGGGCATGTCTTATGAAGAGAGGCTGAGGGATTTGAGGTTGTTTTCGTTAGAAAGGAGGAGGCTAAGAGGGGACCTGATCGAAACATATAAGATGATTAGAGGTTTAGATAGGGTGGACAGTGATAGCCTTTTTCCTAGGATGGAGAAAGCTAGCACGAGGGGACACAGCTTTAAATTAAGGGGTGATAGTTATAGGACGGATATCAGAGGTAGGTTCTTTACCCAAAGGGTGGTTAGGGAGTGGAATGCCCTGCCTGCAGCAGTTGTAGATGCGCCAAGTTTGGTGCGTTTAAGAGGTTAGTTGATAAGTATATGGAAGAGAAGGGAATGGTTTAGTTTGGAGGGCATTGCTTTTTATATTGGTCGGCGCAACATCGAAGGCCGAAGGGCCTGTTCTGTGCTGTAATGTTCTATGTTCTATGTTCACTATCTACCACTCCTCCGACTTTTCAGGTGAACAAGTCTCTGAAGGTGGCAGAGCAAGTGGAGAAGGTTGTGAAGAAAGCATATAGTATGTTAGCCTTTATAGGAAGGGGTATAGAGTACAAGAGCTGGCCTTTAATGTTGCAGTTGTATAAAACGTTGGTTAGACCTCATTTGGAATACTGCGTCCAGTTCTGGTCGCCTTACTACCAGAAGGACATGGAGACTCTGGAGAGAGTGCAGAGGAGGTTTACCAGGATGCTGCCTGGTATGGAAGGTCTGAGTTACGAGGAGAGATTAGGAAAATTGGGACTGTTTTCCTTAGAAAGACGTAGACTTAGAGGAGATCTGATAGAGGTGTACAAGATTTTGAAGGGGATTGATAGAGTAAACAGGGTTAAGCTTTTTCCTAGGATGGACTCAAATAGCACGAGGGGTCACGGGCTTAGGGTGAGGGGGGTAAAGTATAATTTGGATGCTAGAGGGAGTTTTTTCACACAGAGGGTGGTGGGGGTATGGAATGCGCTGCCAAGTAAAGTGGTGGAGGCAGGTACTCTGGAGTTATTTAAGGAATACTTAGATGGGCACATGAACAGAATGGGAATGGAGGGGTATAGAAAACTGATTTAAAATAGGGATCATGAGCCTTGGGAGTCCCTGGGAAGTGTGTAAATAGATGATGATATTGATGTACTTGTTTTTATCCTACAGGTGCTTTGGTCCACCTTGTTGTCTAACAAGGGGCACACACGCGATGGGTCGTGAGAGGACTGCTCTTGGATCTTTTTCGAGAGTATCCTACTGCTTCACGTTGTTAGTGTATGTTTGATCTGGACCATCTGATGGGCAACACGACAGCTCAGTGACTATCGCTGTGCTGTGCAGATACATGGATTTGGGCCTGTGTCTGTGGGAGTTTGAGCATTCTCCCCGTGCTTGCGTGAGTTTTCTCTGGAGCTCCGGTTTCCTCCCACATCCCAAAGATGTGCTCTTAGGCTAATTGGCAAAACAAATTCTCCCTAAATTGTCTCAAATTTGGTTTTTAATCCATAGATCTGTAAACATGGACAGGGATCGCGGGTAAAGATGGGAACATCGGGGTGGCGGCGCAGGCTCGCTGGGCCAAAGGGCCTGTTTCCCGTGCTGTTTTGTCCTTTGTTCTTTGTTCTACACAGTGACCCAAGCCGGGAATCAGCATAGGTTTCTGCCACTGTGAGGTAGTAGTGTTAACCATTGTGTCACCCCTTGTGCTGCTAAGGAACCGTGCCTGACAACAACAATGGAAGAATTTGTATTTACATAGTGCCTGAGATTTTCTGACCAGGTTGAAAGTCGACAGACTTTAGATAGGCCCAGCCGATCCCGTATGTTAGGGCAGAAAATGATGTAGAGATGCCAGCGTTGGACTGGGGTAAACACAGTAAGAAGTCTGACAACATCAGTTTTAAATCCAATCGATTTATTTGATAGTAAACTCGCAAGCTTTCAGCTTAATGGCCTTCGTCAGGTGAATGAGGTGTTCTGGTCTCCAACAGCACACATATCAGCACAGACAGTTTACAGATTACTGATTAGAATGCGAATCTTTACACCTAACCTGCTATTCAAGTTTTAAAGTGGCCAACAATGTGAGCAGAAAATCCCAGGCTGTGTCTTTCACAATCTCAGGACAGCCACAGGGTTTTACAATCAGGGAAGTATTTTTGGGCATGCAATTGGTGTGATGATGAAAGGACACGTATACTCCTGGACAGACTGTTGTGATGATTGACAGCACATCACACTGAGATGGGCAATCCATGCAGAGCACCTCATCAAGTTTGACAGCAGGAAAACATGGGTGACTGGGTTAAACCTGCACAAAATATCATCTGCAACAGTTCTCGTCAGGGATTACTGCAAAGACTCACAAGCTGAGAATGTCACTGGCAGGGCAAGTCATACATTTCATACATTCAGAAACATTCCATTCTAACAGCACACAAATACCAAAACCTATCAGCTGAGGGTACTGTTGAGCAGGCTGAAGATAATGATCTCAATGGCACCACCACCAGGTATTTCATTGTATTACCGTCACCAACGTAGAATCATAAAAAGCCTACACTGCTGCTTCACAGCTCCAGGGACCTGAGTTCGATTCCCAGCTTGGCTCACTGTCTGTGTGGAGTTTGCACATTTTCCTCGTGTCTGCATGGGTTTCTTCCAGGTGCTCCGGTTTCTTCCCCAGCGCAAAGATGTGCAAGTTAGGTTGATTAGCCATGCTAAAATTGCCCTAGTGTTCTGAGATGTATAGGTTAGAGGGTAAATATGAAGCGATATGGGGGTAGAGAATGGGTGGGAGTGTGGTCAGTGCAGACTCGATGGGCCAAGTGGCCTCTTTCTGCACTGTAGGGTTTCTATAATTCTTTCTATTTCTATGAGCAAGCACCGACAACAACTCAACTTTGATCCCATTCCCACAATCCCACATATTTACCTGCTAATCCCCCGACATTAAAGGGCAATTTATCATGATCAATCCACCTAACCTGCACATCTTTGGACTGTGGGAAGAATCCAGAGGGGGGTGCAGACATGGGGAGAATATGCAAACTCCACACAGACAGTGACTCAAGCTGGGAATTGAACCTGGGTCCCTGATGCTGTGAGGCAGCAGTGCCAACCACTTTGCTGTCCATAAACCTGTTCTGGACTCCCTCACTTTGCAACACCATTATATTACAAATAATTCACAACCTGACATCTGCCTTATCAGCCAAAACAGTGGTCTCATTGCACTGAACATTTCCATGTTTGTTCCCCCAGCACTTATAAACAGTGTTTAATGCTGGAACAGCAATAATTATAAACCAGGTTGGTGACCTTAGCTCAGCAAGCATTTTGGCCTCTGAATCAGAAATTATTAGGTTCAATTCCAACTCAAGACTCAAGCACATATCCTCAGCTGACAGGGCTGAGGGAGTGCTGCATTCAGAGGTGCCATCCTTTGGATGAACACTTTCACTGTAGACAAAATTTTTTTTTTAGTTTATTTATCAGTATCACAAATAGGCTTACATTATCACTGCAATGAAGTTACTGTGAAAATTCCTTAGTTGCCACAATCTAGCACCTGTTCAGGTACACCGAGGGAGAATTTAGCATGGCCAATGCAACAAACCAGCATGTCTTTTGGACTGTGGAAGGAAACTGGAGCACTCGGGGGGAACCCATGCAGACACAGGGAAAACATGCAGACTTTACAGATGGTGACCCAAGCTGGGAAGCGAGCCAGGTTCCTGGCGTTGTGAGACATCAGCTATAACCATGGTACTGATCTTACAACATAATTCAAAAAAGCAAATAAGTTCCCCACAGAGTTCCTGTCAATTCTTCACCAACATTAATGCCATCATTGTGGGATCTTGTGCACACTAACTGGCTGCCTTGTTTCTTGACTAATATTACCGGTAACATTAACTAATAACATTGCAAAATGAAAGGACTGTATTTCATCGATTGCAAAGTACTTGGTGACCAGCTCAGGTTGTGAAAAGCTCAAAGCTTCAGTTTAATAATTAGTTTGGATTTTGGTTAGAGTAACTATCTACACAATCTTTTGCTGAATTGTCAATAACACAGACATTAGTAAATCACGTGATCAGGCCCTTAAAATTGTGTAAAACAACTGCAAGATTCTGATAGAAGTAGCTTATTCTTTTTTAAAGCTCGCAGTATTGTGAATATGTGTAACTATCTTTGGCTTTGTACGTTTAGAGTTGTGAAACCAAAAGCAGCATCTGTATGGAGAGAAAAGTGTTGGCATCTCGAGTCCAGCTGACCCTTTAGAGTTGTGTTCTGAAATCAATTTTCATAGTTAAGTAGCTTTTGTGTCTCGTGCTCATTATGAATCTGTAATGTATTCGGCTATACCTTGTACGTGTACCATGTTCCTTAAACCTAACACACCAGAAACATAAAATAGAAGCATTCATCCTGATCATCGAATCCAATATCCTGCTTCCCCATCTTCCTCCCCATATCCCTTGATCCCTTTAGCCTCAAAAGCTATAACTAATTTCTTCTTCAACTACATTCTGTGATAATGAATGCCACACATTCCCCACTCCTGTAGATAAAGCAATTTCTCCACGTTTCACTTCCAAAAGGTTTACCCCTTATCCTGAAACGATGTTCTGGACTTGCCCACCATCAGGGAATATTCTTTCTGAATCTATCCTGTATATTCCTGTTAGAAGTTAATACGTTTATTCGAGAGTATCCTAATGCTTCACGTCGTTAGTGTATGCTTGACCTGGATCATTTGGTGGGCAACACGACAGCTCAGTGACTATCGCAGATACATGGATTTTGGCCTGTGTCTTTGGGAGTTTGCGCATTCTCCCTGTGCTTGCGTGGGTTTTCTCCAGGTGCTCCGGTTTCCTCCCATATCCCAAAGATGTGCTCTTAGGCTAATTGGCAAAACAAATTCTCCCTAAATTGTCTCAAATTTGGTTTTTAATCCATAGATCTATACACATGGACAGGGATCGCGGGTAGAGGTGGGAACATCGGGATGGCGGTGCTGGCTCGTGGGGCCAAAGGGCCTGTTTCCCGTGCTGTTTTGTTCTTTGTTTCTGAGAGAGTGCTGTTTTACAATGATTTTGATCTATATTTATATAGACTATACATATATAACTTTGCAAGACCATACACCACCCTGTACTTCCTACTTTATTTTAATTCGCTTGTATAAAGCTCAGGCAGAGAAGGATTGTATAAGACATCCAATTAAACATTCGGATGACTGAGCCTAAATGCTAACTGGCAGTACTAGACATTACACACTTTTATCTCAACTAAGCAAAAACCGAAACTAAAAGCATTGAAATTATTGGGAATTTACAAAATGTTATTGAAAAGGTTACAATGAAAGATAATCCCAGACATAACTAATAGATAATCATCCACCACCTCAACCAATGAACCGCTGATCCCGCAGCACGCGAGCCAATCAGCAGCCGGCCCCGCAGCGTGCGAGCCAATCAGCAGCCGGCCCCGCAGCAGGCGAGCCAATCAGCTGCTAGTCCCGCAGCAGGCGAGCCAATCAGCTACTAGTCCCGCAGCACGCGAGCCAATCAGCAGCCGGCTCCGCAGCACGCGAGCCAGATTCCAAGAATAGGAATCAGACATATGCTTTGCAGTTTTGAAAGTTCAAAAGCATCACATTTGAACCAAGCAGGTATACGGAATTGGGGCACCAAATTGAAGACTGTTTTCCAGCTGAAGCAGTAGATCACAATGTTCAAGGGACAGGTATAGAGATGGTGAAAAGCACGAACCACGAGCCAGTAAAAAAAAAATCGCTGCCTAACTTTATTAAGCATTGATTTTGCTACTAAGTAGATGTTTTCTGTTTAGTAGAAAAAGAGATTGCCTCTTATTTCCTGAATGGTCAGTCGCTCATAAGAACAACTTATTAAGTGGATTTGGAGGTTAAATAGCCAGCAAACTTACAAAGATGGCCCATCAATGCAAATTATGAGTACTTCCATTGTGCATTACTTCCCATGATGTCCCCAAAGACAAACAGTTATACAAATTATCTAGTGTACAGAAGGGACTGTACCATTGTGTAGCCATAGCAGAGGATTGAGTAAAATGTATTCCAATCACAGTCATGATCAGCCAACACCTCTCCGCTACTCCCCACCGCCCACCTCAAACACCCATTATCATGGTGACACACTGGTTAGCAATGCAGCCCACACAGCACCAGGGACCCAGCTTTAATTCCAACCTTGGGTGACTGCCAATGTACAGATTGCCCATTCTCCGTGTCTGCATGGGTTTCCTCCGGGTGCTCCAATATTCTCCCACAGTCCAAAGATATGTGGGTCAGATAGATTGACCATGCTAAATTTGCCCTTGGTGTCAGGAGGATTGGCAAGATAAATATGTGGGATTACAGGGATAGGGCCTGGGTTGTTATAGGCTTGACAGGCCTGATGAAGAAGGAATGGTAATATATTAAGTAGGGAAATGTAATGGGTAAATTATTAGATTAGTAACATCAACAAAGACCAAGTTCAAACGCTACCAAAATATTTTAAGTAAAGTCTAGAAATAAAAGGCTGGTACCATTACAAGGTAAATAGGATTACATTATTTTTATTTTCTGTAATAAACAATACATTCAATTTATCCTGTTAAAAGTGATGCATCAAATTAAAGATCCATGCACACTGATGTGAAAAGAAATTGCAGATCTCAAAAATAATGCATTTACATATTGTTTTAAAAAATATTTTTGCTTAACTGGGGGATCCCCAGAAAACACATTAACTATAAAACAGGTGTAGGTCAGGTGTTACCACACAGAATGAGAGTGTCATTAAGGCCATTGGTGCTTTAAGGCAGTCACATGGCTAAGCAGCTCAAAGAGGCTTAAGACAACAGTGCAAACCATGTGAACATCTGAGAGTTTCAATTACTGGTTCAAAGTATATCAAATGTGCGACTAAACATGACTAAACTAACATGCAGTTTTCCCTTTATCGAGGCATCTTCACTTCGTGAGCTGGTGGATTAGCAGAAACCGAGATTGTCTTCCCACCATCAGGACTCATTCCTTGACCCAACAAAACGAGGGTAACTTCCCTTCCTTCTGAGTATTTGCAGAACTGACAACATGGAGAATGGCTGGGAGTGTCACAGAATTCAGTAGAGAGAACTGGATGACTCGACACAAAGTTTGAATCCACAATGCTACACCTCCATGTCCCAACTGTCACTGTCCGATAGGCTCTCCCCGCCTCCCGCCAATCTTTTTGGTGGATATAGTAACACTCGCAGTGATCGAGTTCTTTGGCACAACATGGAATGGGGCCCTGAAGGTGCATAATACTATCTTCTGCAGAATGTTATGTCTCAACTAGTAATTGCACGTCCAACTCATTCTATCTCCGGGCTAGGTAGTCACATTACTCACCTGCCTGCTTACTTCAAAAGGTCGGCACAGTAAGAAGCCTAAGTCCAACAGGTTTATTTGGTAGCACACGTTTTCAGAGTGTCACTCATCCTTCAGGTGATTTTAACCTGGTATTGTGAAACTCCTTATTGTGCTCACCCCAGCATCTCCACATCATGGCTACTTCAAGGGTAGTAGAGATGCCAGGAATCCATGAACCACATCCAATCCACAATTTTCCTGATCTTCATGTAAAATAGCTCAGTATAAGGCAGGTATTATTAGTCACACAAACAGAAACTTTACCATTCCCATTTTATATATACATTTTTTAAAAAAAAAAACGAGCAATATAACAATTTTTTTTTAAATTCTGGAAGTAAGATATTTGGCAGGATAGTTCATTTAAGGCAAGGTGATCTTTGCAGGGATGAAAAGACTCAATGTTCTTCATCAATCTGAGCATCTGTCGTGGAAACAGACGGATCCATCCTCCATGCCAAAGTAAACCCTCTCTGCCATGCCAATGAATAATCCAGTCTCTACCACTCCTGAAGGGACAAAACTGTGTTTAGAAGTACAGTATATTCACAAGCATTTCAGGACTTGACTATAAGATAATAAAGTCTTGGAATATGAGGCAAGGCCAACATTTATTGCTCATCTTTAACTGTCGAGATGGTGGTGGTGAGTTGCCTTCTTGAACTCCTCAGCCCATGTGGTGTAGGTACGCCCACATAGTGCTGTTAGGGAGGGAATTCCTCGGGTGGCACAAGGCTTAGCACTGTTTGTCTCTCAGCAAGAAGTCTGGCAATACCAGGTTTAAATCCAATCGATTTATTTGATAGTAAACTCGCAAGCTTTCGACTCTACGGCCTTCGTCAGGCGAATGAGGTGTTCTGGTCTCCAACAGCACACATACCAGCACAGACTGTGTTGAAGGCCATAGAGTCGAAAGCTTGCGAGTTTACTGTCAAATAAATCGATTGGAATTAAACCTGGTGTTGCCAGGCTTCTCGCTGTGTTTACCCAATCCAACGCCGGCATCTTTATGTCATGTCTCTCTACGTCGGCCTCCGACCTTCGGGTAAATGTTCTTCAAGGGGGCCTTCTACACACGACAGCGCAGAGTTGCTGAGCAGAGATTGATAGGCAAGTTCCACACACAAGGACGGTCTTAACAGGGATCTTGGCTTCATGTCACATTATCTGTAACCCCATGACTTGCCTGCGTTCGCAAAAAACCTCACTTACTGTGCTGTCTGGAGACAATACACATCTCTCTAACCAATGCTCAGGATTCCCTTCACCCACATTGTTAGCCACTTTAAGACTTGAATAGCAGGTTAGATGTAAGGATTCACATTCTAATCAGCAATCTGTGACTGTCTGTGCTGATACGTGTGCTATTGCAGACCAGAACACTGCATTTGCCTGACGAAGACGAAAGTCAAAAGCTTGCAGATTTACTATCAAATAAATCGGTTGGATTTAAAATTGGTGTTACCAGACTGTTACTGATATGTCTCAGTGCCAGGGATTCAATTCCAGCATTGGGTGAAGTCTGTGTGGAGACTGCACATTCTCCCCATGTCTGCATGGGTTTCCTCTGGGTGTTCTGGTTTCTTCCCACAGTCCAAAGAAGTGTGGTTAGGTTGACTGGCCATGATAAATTGACCCTAATGTCAGGGGGAATTAGCAGGGTAAGTATGGGGTTGCAAGAATAGGGCTTGGATGGGATTGTAGTTGGTGCAGACTCAATGGGTCAAAGGGCTTTCTTCAGCACAGTAGGGATTCTATGATTTGATACAGCAACAGGAAGGAACAGCAACAAATGTCCAAGAGATCTAGGAAAGAACTGAAGGTAACAAATATTCCCTTGCACTTTCTACCCACCCCTCTTGAAGATAACAAGATATCCCATAATACTGCAAGTATCAACAACCAACCTGTGCCTTGCTCAGAAGTAGTCTTGATGATGTGAGTATTTACCTACACTTGTTAACAAAGTACCACAAACCTGCCTCTTGGGTAACAAACATTGGCTTCTCATCTCAAGGAGGAAAGTGAAAGGTTAATAATTGAAGAAAGAACTGGATAGAAATAAAATCAAGGCTTTTCAAGTCATATGGACTCAAAACACCAACTCTGTTTCTTTCACCACAGATACTACCAGACTTGCTGAGGTTTTCCAACACTTTCTAACTTATCACTGGAAATAAGTATTTGACAGAGAAGAATGCAGGATTACAGTCACTCAAGAGAACGAGAAGAACACATGCAGGAAAGAAAGAGAGAAAAATGGAAGAGACAATGTGCATGCAAAAAGAGAACATGTAAATTTCAAGATAGTGCCAGAGTGTGGAGACTTCTTGTGCCCAGCATACCCTCTACTTCCATATTTACTTCTGTTCTATGTTTTTAAACTCTTACTCTTCTCTACACTCTAGCTGTGACTGAAATTCTATATTCTGTATCCTCTCCTTTCCTTCTCATGAATGGTATGCTTTTTCTGTATACAGTGCAAAAAACAATACTTTTCACTGTATATTAATGTGACATTAATAAATCAAAGTAAATGTACCAAAAAGAAAGGGAAAATGTGAGATAGTGGACAGTATCATTGGGATTCAGATCTATCACATGTATGCAAAGCTCTTCCCTAGTCTTGTATACTATTGTGGGCAGAGGGGTGTTAGTTAGGTCAGTGGCTGGATGGCTGGTTTGTGATGCAGAGCGCTACCAACTGTGTGGGTTCAATTCCCCTACTGGCTGAGGTTATACATGAAGGTCTACCTTCTCAACTTTAGCCCTTGTCTGGTTAATTAATGGTGATCCTTAGGTTAAATCATTACTAATCAGTCCTCCCCCTCAAAAGGAGAGAGCAGGCTCTGGCTATCTGGGATGATAGTGACTTTAATTTAATACCATTTTATGGGCACCAGTGAAAATTACTATGGCATATGAAGTTCAAGACTATTAGTTGCCAAAAGATCAAAGCCGTGTTTCTACATCTAGATTTGAAATAATTTCCTTACCAGGAATCATTTTAATGTCGGTATTCACATTCTTCCAGTCAGAAATATTATCAAACTTCCAATCCAAGATGAAATTGCCGTTATCTGTCACTACTGGTCCCTGGAGTAAAGCAACATGTTAAAACACCTCAATTGTCTCACAATCAATATGGGGAAAAGAGTTCCTGCCAACCCTCAACAGTCCTGCGATAACTCAGGAACCCAACATGAAAGGGACATAGTTTATTTCAGAAATACAGGGAAACCACTACTGTGGTTGCACACACCCATCCCTCTCTGGGACTGCCTTATAAAAGGCTTAGGTACGAGTTCCAGATTGACAAGTCATCGCTTGTGTAGTGGGAAATTCTTCCAGGTGGCCTGATTAATTTATCTTTTCATTAGACATTTGATTTCACAAAGGCAAAAAAAGTTTACTTAGTTCCGTGACATTCCTCAATTAAACTAGTTTTATTAAAACATTGAAAATGTTAGACTCAAAAATATCACAATTTAGCAATATTCAGACAAACATACAATTAAGACAAATCTCATATTGGCCAAAATGGGAGATCAATGGCTTCACCTGCACAGTTAATGAGCTAACAGGCTTTCACTAAAGATCTCAGATTTCAAGCCAAACAACACAATAGTGATAATTTTCATGATCAGATTATACAGCCCAGCACTTAATTAAAAGCAATTCCATTCATGCACTGTTCTGTCAATCTGTCCTTCAATCAATTATATTTTGATACCTTCAAATATTGCTCTCTCATACAGAAGTTCTCTTCCAAAAATGGCTGATGATTTAGCATTTCTCTAACCAGTTTAAACTGGCTCTAACACCAAAAGATCCCTTTATCTTTTGGTATTTATCACCCGGGCTGGGTAATTAACTTTGTTGCATAATTTGTGCCTGGCTTGTGCTGACATCTTTCATGAATACATCTTTCATTTTACTGACATGTTACAAATTCACTTCTTAAAGAGTCATTATTGAGATGTTACTTAAATATTTTGTATTTTCAAACCACATTAAAACATTAACTGCTAATTATCCTTATGCTGGGTATTTAGAATTGATCAGAATTCTCAACTACAGCTTATTACCAGGGGAACTCCTATGCATAACCAGAAAGGTCAGTGA
Organism: Sphyrna mokarran; assembly: GCA_024679065.1. NCBI lineage: Eukaryota > Metazoa > Chordata > Chondrichthyes > Carcharhiniformes > Carcharhinidae > Sphyrna > Sphyrna mokarran. The sequence goes on along the minus strand of JAGIQG010000001.1, from coordinate 17,739,216 downwards.
TTCCTCATGGGTCTTGAGAATTATCACACAACTTCCCCTCCATGTCTGATGGTTTCCCCCAGCTCCCAAACTGTCCATTTTAGCAGTAAGAATAAACAGGAGCTTATTATCTAAATGACGAGAAACTGCAGAGGGATCTGTGTGTCCTAGTTCATGAATCACAAAGGTTAGCATGCAGGTAATTGGGAAAGCTAATACAATGCTGTCACTTATTGCAAGGAGAATTGAATACAAATGTAGGTAACTCATGCTTCAGTTATACTGGGCACTGGTGAGGCCACATCAGCAATGTTGAGTGTACTTATTACTTTCCTTTTTTAAGGAAAGATGCAGCTGGATTAGGAGCAGTTCAGAAAAGGTTTATTAGATTAATATCAGGAAGGGGCAAGTTGTCTTATGAAGAAAGAATGGCTTGTATCCACTGGGGTTTAGAAGAATAAACGACGGCTGAATCAAGACATACATGATGCTGAGGGATGTGGATATGGTAAACGTGAAAAGCACGTTTCCTCTATCGAGAGAATCTGAAACATGTTCACTCTACATAGTGCATGTACATAGTACTTGCAACACCAATCACTGAATCATGTTTCAGAGCAGCAAAGCTGCTGAATCTTCACTTTGGTAGCCCAGGCCCTGCAAAATCCAGCATTCCAACTCCCAACATTGGGCAATTCAGCACTGACTGGAGGAATGCGAGGCATCAACACATGCCTGCTCTATTCCACTGATCTATCAAGTCCTGGAGATACACCACACTACATTACATTTAATGATAGGATTCCAGTAGTGCAGAGGGTGGTCATTTGGCCTTCATAGAACATAGAACATAGAACATAGAACAATACAGCACAGAACAGGCCCTTCGGCCTTCGATGTTGTGCCGACCAAAATAAAAAGCAATGCCCTCCTAACTAAACCATTCCCTTCTCATCCATATACTTATCAACTAACCTCTTAAACGCCACCAAACTTGGCGCATCTACAACAGCTGCAGGCAGGGCATTCCACTCCCTAATCACTCTTTGAGTAAAGAACCTACCTATGATATCCGTCCTATAACTCATACCCCTTAATTTAAAGTTGTGTCCCCTCGTGCTAGCTTTCTCCATCCTAGGAAAAAGGCTATCACTGTCCACCCTATCCAAACCTCTAATTATCTTATATGTTTCAATAAGATCCCCCCTTAGCCGCCTCCTTCTAACGAAAACAACCTCAAATCCTTCAACCTCTCTTCATAGGACCTGCCCTCCATACCAGGCAACATCCTAGTAAACCTCCTCTGTACCCTCTCCAATGCCTACACATCTTTCTTATAATGTGGCGACCAGAACTGCACACAATACTCCAAGTGCGGCCGCACTAGAGTTTTGTACAGTTGCAACATGATGCTGCGGCTCCTAAATTCAATCCCCTACCAATAAAAGCTAAGACTCCATAAGCCTTCTTAACAACTTTATCCACTTGGCTGCCTACTTTCAGGGATCTATTGACACATACACCAAGATCCTTCTGTTCCTCAACACTATTAAGAGCCCTACCATTAGCCCTATACTCTACACATTTATTGTGCCTGCCAAAGTGCATTACCTCACACTTTTCCACATTAAACTCCATTTGCCACCTCTCGGCCCAGCTCTGCAACTTGTCCAAGCCACTCTGTAAACTAAAACACCCCTCTTCACTATCTACCACACCACCAACTTTAGTATCATCTGCAAATTTACTGATCCATCCCTCAATACGCTCATCCAGATCATTTATAAAAATTACAAACAGCAGGGGCCCCAAAACAGACCCTGAGGCACACCACTCGTCACCGAACTCCACGATGAATATCTCCCATCAACCACCACCCTCTGTCTTCTATCTGCCAGCCAATTCCTAATCCAATTAGCTAAATCATCCTCTATTCCACACATCTGCATTTTCTGTAGAAGTCTTCCATGGGCCACCTTATCAAAAGCCTTACTAAAGTCCAAATATACTACATCAACCGCCTTACCCCCATCCACCTCTCTGGTCACTTTCTCAAAAAACTCAATGAGGTTAGTAAGGCCTGACCTACCCTTCACGAAACCATGCTGACTATCCCCAATCAATTCATTTCTCTCTAAATAACTATAAATCCTATCCCTAATAATTCTCTCCAATACTTTGCCCACAACAGAAGTAAGACTCACTGGCCTATAATTCCCTGGAAGGTCTCTCTTTCCCTTCTTGAACAACGGGACCACATTCGCTATCCTCCAGTCCTCCGGAACCACACCCATAACCAACGACGACCTGAAGATCAGAGCAGAGGCTCTGCAATCTCCTCTCTTGCCTCCCAGAGAATCCTAGGGTAAATCCCGTCCGGCCCAGGGGACTTATCCAACTTCAAACCTCGAGAATTTCTAGCACATCCTCCCTATCTACTACAATACTTCCCAATTTGCAACCCTGTACCTCAGTGTTCTCCATAGCTACATTCCCAGCACTCTGCGTGAATACCGAAGAGAAATATTTATTCAGTGCCTCACCAATCTCTTCAGGCTCCACGCACAACTTCCCACTGCTGTCTATGACTGGCCCTAATCTTGCCCTAACCAATCTTTTATTCTTAACATATCGAAAGAAAGCTTTAGGATTCTCCTTAATCCTATCAGCCAACATCTTCTCGTGTCCCCTCTTAGCTCTCCTCAATTCACTTTTTACCTCCTTCCGAGCTAATCTATAGCTATCCATTGCACTACCTGAGCCTTCAAGCCTCATCCTGACATAAGCCTCCTTTTTCTTCTTAACCAGCAAATCAACTCTTTTCGTACACCAAGGCTCTCTTACTTGTCCATTTCCTCCCTGCCTGACAGGGACATACTTATCAAGGACTCTCAGCAGCTGCTCCTTGAATAAGCACCACATTCCAGATGTTCCCAGTCCCTGTAGTTCCCTAGTCCAAACTACGCACCCTAATTCTCTCCTGATGGCCTCATAATTACCCTTCCCCCAGCTATAACTACAGCCCCCAGCTTCATGCCTATCCCTGTCCATCACTAAGGTGAACGTAACCGAATTGTGGTCACTTCGTCGTCACTTCAAGTCTGTACCTACAACAATCCCAATATACACACCCTGGGATACTAAGGGGCAATTTAACATGGCCAATTAAGCTAACCTGCACATCTTTGGACTGAGGGAGGAAACTGGAACACCTGGAGGAAACCAATGCAGACATGGAGAGAAACGTGCAGACTCCACACAGACAGTGACCCAAGCCCGGAGTCGAACCCAGGTCCCTGCAGCTGTGACACAGCAGGGCTAACCACTGTGCCAAGTGATCTGCCTCTCTAAAAAAAATCTAAACACCAGTAAGTCTTCTCTGATCTACAAAGGAAGTTTTGACCTAGCCAGGAATGAGAGATCCCCCCACTGAGTTTTGTACTTACAGCTTTATTCACAGCCATTCGTAACTCAGCTGCCCCACCAAACTTCGCAGCAATCGCCTTGGTAACTGGCACGTAAGCCATTGGGATGACTTCGATTGGAACACCCTTCTTCCATTTCTCCCCAAGGCTTTTGGAATCCTTCCTAACGATAAAATTAAAAAGGAACTCAAAAGTTGAACCAACTGGCACCAAGTTGTTGCTTCGGTCATGCAACAGAAAACTGAACACATCTAAAATCCACACTTTCTTTTTTTAACTTCAGCATGGGAAGACCACGTGTTTGTCTCTGCTGTTTATCTTCCAATGTTTGTGGTGACCACATCAGAAACAAACTTCTCCAGGTACCCTGTTATTCAGTAATACATCGATGGCACAGTGGTTAGCCCTGCTGTCTCACAGTACCAGGGACACAGGTTCAGTTCCTATATTGGGTCACTGTTTGTGCAAAGTCTGCATGTTCTCCCCTGTATCTGTGTGGGTTTCCTCCAGGTGTTCCAGTTTCCTCCCACAGTCCGAAAGATGTCCTAGTTAGGTGCACTGACATGCTAAATTCTCCCTCAGTGTAATTGAACAGGTGCCTGGGGGATTTTCACAGTAATTTCATTGCAGTGTTAATGCAAGTCTACTTGTGACACTCTTAGACTTTAGCTAGCTTAGGGTTAAGCTGCTGTAATGCAAGTTTATACACGGTATCGGAAAATCAAGATTGCCTGAAACCCAAAGCACAAGAGTTTTGGATAAAGGATACTCAACCTGCAGGGTGCAGAAACTTCTAGAGACTAGAGGAATTTACTCTGCTGGGCTAGGATTGTGCTGGATCGAAAAATGGGAGAGGTGGGTTTGTGTACTATAAGCCTCAGGGCACCAGCGACAATGCGATGTTCTGCTACACATCACAGTCTTTAAATTGAGCAGAACAGTCCTGCTGGGCGGAGGGGGGTGGGGAATGGTGAACAATTCTGCAAATTGCAAACTCACGAAGCAAAGATTAACATAAAACATTACACCACAGTACAGGCCCTTCAGCCCTTGATGTTGTGCCGACCAGTGGAATCAATCTAATGATCTCTAACCTAAAATATTCCAGTCTTACCCATATGACTATCCACTGACCATTTGAACGCCCTTAAAGTTGGGGAGTCCACAACTGCTGCAGGCAGGCCATTCCATGCCCTATGAGTAAAGAACCCACCTCTAACATCCATCCTATAAGTACCACCCCTTAATTTAAAGCTATGTCCCCTCATGTTAGCCATCACTATCCGAGGAAAAAGGGTCTCACTGTCCACCCTATCTAACTCTCTCTGATTATCTTGTATGCCTCAATTAGGTCACCTCAACCTTCTCTCTAACAAAAATAACCTCAAATCCCTCAGCCTTCCCTCATAAGACTTTTCCAACATACCAGGCAACATCCTAGTAAACCTCCTCTGCACCCTTTCCAATGCCTCCACATCTTTCTTATAATGCGGTCACCAGAACTGTATGCAATACTCCAAGTATGGTCGCACCAGAGTTTTGTACAGTTGCAACATGACCTCATAGCTCTGAAATTTAATCCCTCTACAATAAAAGCTAACACACCGTGCACCTTTTTAACAACCTTATCACCCTGGGTGCCAACTTTCAGGGATCTATGCACATGTACACCGAGATCTCTCTGCTCGTTGACACTACCAAGAGTCCTTCCATTAGCCCTATATTCTGTACTCCTGTTACTTTTACCAAAGTGTAATATCACTCACTTTTCCGTATTAAATTCCATTTGCCAGCTCTTAGCCCAGCTCTGTAGCTTATTATGTCCCTCTGCAAACTGTAACATCCATCCTCACTGTTTACAACTCCTCCAACTTTGGTGTCATCAGCAAATTTACTAACCCATCCTTCTACATCCTCATCTAGGTCATTTACAAAAATGACATACAACAGTGGCCCCAAAACAGATTCCTGAGGTACACCACTAGTAACTGAACTCCAGGTTGAATATCTCCCATCAACCACCAACCTCTGTCTTCTATCAGCTAGCCAATTCCTGATCCAAACAGCTAAATCACCCTCAATCCCATGCACTGCATTTTCTGCAGTAGCCTACCATGAGGAATCTTATCAAACGCTTTGCTAAAATCCATATACACCACATCATTACCTTCCCCTTATCCACTCTTTGATCACCTTTACAAAGGACTCAATAAGGTTCGTGAGGCACTACATACCCTTCATAAAACCATGTTGCCTCTCCCTAATCAATTTATTTCTCTCTAGATGATTATAAATCCTATCCCTTATAATTCTTTCCAAAACTTTGTCCACAACAGATGTAAGGATCACCTGTCTATAATTCCCAGGATGGTCTCATTATCCCCTTGTTCAAGAAGGGGACAACATTTGCTATCCTCCAGTCTTCCGGCACTATACATGTAGCCAATGACCACATGAAGATCAAAGCCAAAGGCTCTGCAATCTCTTCCCTAGCCTCCCAGAGAATCTTAGGGCAAATCCCATCTGGCCCATACTCTCAAGAATTGCTACCACCTCCTCCTTATGTACCTCAATCCCATCTAGTCTAAAAGCCTGTATCTCAATATTCTCCTTGGCTACATTGATTTTTTCCTGCGTGAATACTGATGAAAAATATTCATTTAGTGTCTCTCCTATCTCTTCAGGCTCCATGCACAACTTCCCACTACTGTTTCTGATTGGTTAGGGCCCATCTTTTATTCTTGACATACCTATAGAAAGCTTTAGGGTTCTCCTTGATCCTATCCACCAAAGTCTTCTCATGTCCTCTTCTAGCTCTTCTTAACTCTCTCTTTAGCTCCTTCCTGACTAATTTGTAACTCTCCAGTGCCCTAATTGAGCCTTCATATCTAATCTTTACATAGCCTCCTTCTTCCTCTTCACCAGAGATTCAACTTCCTGAGTATACCACGGGTCCCTCGCTCGACCACTTCCTCCCTGCCTGACAGGTACATATTTATCAAGGACTCTCAGTAGCTGCTCCTTGCTCCAAGCTCCACATTTCAGTTATTCCCAGCCCCTGCAGCTTCCTATTCCAACCTATGTATCCTAAATCTTGCTTAATAGCCTCATAGTTACCTCTCCCCCAGCTATAACTTCTGGCCTTCAGTATATATTTATCCCTTTCCATCACTAAGGTAAACATAACTGAATTGTGGTCACTATCACCAAAGTGCTCACCTACCTCCAAGTCTAACACCTGGCCTAGTTCATTACCCCGTACCAAATCCATTGTCGTCTTACCTCTTTGTTGGCCTGTCTACATATTGTGTAAGGAAACCTTCCTGCACGTATTGGACAAAAACTAACCCTTGTAACGTACTTGAACTATAGCTTTTCCAACCGACATTCAAGTTAAAGTCCCCATAACAACTACCCTGTTACTTTCGCTCCTATCCAGGATCATCTTTACAATCCTTCTGAGCTGTGCAGCTCACAAGAAACAATACTTTTCACAATATGCTAATTGATGTGACAATAATAAATCAAATCATAAATCCTGGAACTCAGAATTAAAACTCAAATGATACAAAACTGATGTCTTGAAAAATACTGAAGTATGCCAGACCAGGTAAGGATGGCAGATTTCAACAGTAGGTGAACCTCACGGAATTGAACAGTCACCATTAAGGAAAGTTGCTGAAAATTCTAGATTTCACAAACTCAAATTCCACTCACTGCCAGTGAGATTTGAACCCACGTCCTCAGAGCATTAGGCTGGTTCTCAGGATTGCAGTGATATTACCACTGTGCCAGCATCTCCCCGGAGTTAGAATTAATACCTGAAGCAGTTGATCACAGGGACACACTGAGGATAGAAGAGGGTCAATTAGATGAATATGAAGCACTAAACCCATTAGCATATCACCTTATTAATGATAGAACACAGGCACGTGTAGCATTCTCACCAAAGTCCTAAAGACCTTCTTGGTCAGGATGAGGGGGCGGGGGTGGTGGTGGTGGTGATGGTGGTATCTAGATGTGGGGTTGGGGAACGGAGGGTGGTGGTCTGAATGAGGGTGGAAAGAACTGCTAAAAGGGTTTTTTTTTAAAAAGTTCAGTCTATTTATTAGTGTCACAAATAGGCTTACATTAACATTGCAATGAAGTTATTGTCAAAATCCCTTAATCGCCACACTCTGGTGCCAGTTTGGGTACACTGAGGGAGAATTTAGCATGGCCAATGCATCTAACCAGCGCGTTTTTCAGACTCTGGGAAGAAACTGGAACACCTGGAGGAAACCCACGCAGACACAGGGAGAACGTGCAAACCCCACACAAACAGGCAGTGATCCAAGTCCGGGAATTGAACCCAGATCCCTGGCGCTGTGAGGCAACAGTACTAACCTCTATGCCACCGTGCTGCTCCACTTTCCTCTCATGACAGACACGAACTAGGGGATGTATGTTAACGATCTTAATTTATGACAGATACGAGTAGAGTTATCTCAGAGGTTGAGAGTACTTGGAAATCTCTTCCCCAGAGAGTAGGCTCATTGAATATTTTTAAGGCAGAAGGTAGGATAGATTTTCTTCCTCCCTATTCATGTGATATGGGTGCCACTGATTGGGTTGGCATCTAATTGCCCCGTCCTTAATTGCTCTTGAACTGAGTGACTCGCTAGGCCACAGTCAACTACACTCCTGTGGCTCTTTTCATTCAAGACTTCTACTAAATTCCATGGTGAGATTTGAATCCAGATCCCCAGAGCATTATCATGGGATTTTGGATTATTAGTCCAGTGACAATACCACTACATCCCCTTGCTAACTAACCAGGAAGTCAAAGATTATCAGAAGTGGTGTTGGGACCACAATCAGAACAGCCAATGGCAGAGCTGACTCAAGGGACCAAATGACCTGCTCCTATTTCCTATGTCTGCATGTTGGAATTGGGCTTTGGTAATTAGATTCTGGTTGAGGCATGTGTACCCTCATCCACACCTCGGACTGTCATCTCAGCACAACTGCTGGTGTTCTCACTTATGGACCAGACAATCGTGTCCATGTGTCCCATAACCAGGATTTCTGTATAACGGACGGACATTTTTTAGTTCCATTAGAGGAGCTGCCCAACACTATCATGGGTGCAGTCCAACAGATGGGACATGAAACTCTGCTTGCCAGAACAAATGGATGCTTAAAGCTGCAACAGGAAAAAACGGGATTAAAGAATCTTTTCAGGGTCCCATCTGAAAGGGTGTCTACACCTGAATCCAGAGAAGACAAGACTTCAAACCACTAAAAGATTGCACCAAATCTTTTACATCTTTCATAATGATGCTTACTTTGTACATTTAAAGAAAAAGGACAAATAATCCAACTCACCTGTAATCTGCAACAACAATGAATTCCTTAGCACAGGCCGCAACAATCTTCTCCTGGGTCAAACAACCTCTGTTGGAACAGGGGAGGCATCAGTATTATACTCAAGACATACACACCTATCATCTGCATTACAAGGTACTTCCTGGATGGAGGAGACTGGCCATTTGGCCCATCCAGCCTATTTCCCACCACAAGCCACAACAGCTGACTGTTTCATAGATCAAGCCCAGATATTTTGCCTTGATAATCCAATTCAAAAGTTGACTTCCAAGCACTGTTAAGAATTCCCACAATGCAAATGTATCGGCAGACTGCAACACCAGATGCTGCGGGAAGATGCAGAAACTGGAGACGTTCACAGGAAAACTCATGCTAAGGAGATTAAGCAATACTAGAGCACTGTGCAAGTTAACATTTTGAAGGCAGCAAAAAGAATACTGGAGTCCGTCAGTTCTAGTGTTTGCTTATTGGGACAGAGTTGATTGTCAGTGGTCCAGTGAAGAGTAAAGGGCTCTGCAAACTGTGCCCACATCACAGGACATCTGGAGGTCAGGAAAAAGAACTTTTGTTTTAAGAATGCCTACAGTGCGGGAGACCATTCAGCCCATTGAGCCACAATCCCATCGGGCCTTATTCCATGTATTTATCCTGCTCTTAGACTAAGGGACAATTTAGCATGACAAATCCACCTAACCAGCATATCTTTCAGACTGTAGGAAGGAAACCGGAGCACCCAGAGAAAACCCACACAGACATGGGGATAATGTGCAGACTCCAGAGAGACAGTAACCCAAGGCTGGAATGAACCCGGGTCCATGGCGCTGAGAGGGAGCAGTGCTAATCAATGTGTATATAAAAGTAAGTTCTTTCTATACCTAATTTCCAAAGAGCAAAGATGCAACATAGAACATAGAACATAGAACAATACAGCACAGAACAGGCCCTTCGGCCTTCGATGTTGTGCCAACCAAAATAAAAAGCAATGCCCCTCCAAACTAAACCATTCCCTTCTCTTCCATATACTTATCAATTAACCTCTTAAACGCCACCAAACTTGGCGCATCTACAACAGCTGCAGGCAGGGCTTCCACTCCCTAATCACTCTTTGAGTAAAGAACCTACCTCTGATATCCGTCCTATAACTCATACCCCTTAATTTAAAGCTGTGTCCCCTAGTGCTAGCTTTCTCCATCCTAGGAAAAAGGCTGTCACTGTCCACCCTATCTAAACCTCTAATCATCTTATATGCTTCAATAAGATCCCCTCTTAGCCGCCTCCTTTCTAACGAAAACAACCTCAAATCCCTCAGCCTCTCCTCATAAGACCTGCCCTCCATACCAGGCAAAATCCTGGTAAACCTCCTCTGTACCCTCTCCAATGCCTCCACATCTTTCTTATAATGTGGGGACCAGAACTGCACACAATACTCCAAGTGCGGCCGCACTAGAGTTTTGTACAGTTGCAACATGACGTTGCGGCTCCGAAATTCAATCCCCCTACCAATAAAAGCTAAGACTCCGTATGCCTTCTTAACAAACTTATCGACTTGACTGCCTACTTTCAGGGATCTATGCACAAATACACCAAGATCCCTCTGTTCATCAACACTATTAAGAATCCTACCATTAGCCCTATACTCTACACATTTATTATTCCTGCCAAAGTGCATTACCTCACACTTTCCACATTAAACTCCATTTGCCACCTCTCGGCCCAGCTCTGCAACTTGTCCAAGTCACTCTGTAAACTAAAACACCCCTCTTCACTATCTACCACACCACCCACTTTAGTATCATCTGCAAATTTACTGATCCATCCCTCAATACCCTCATCCAGATCATTTATAAAAATTACAAACAGCAGGGGCCCCAAAACAGACCCCTGAGGCACACCACTCGTCACCGAACTCCACGAGGAATATCTCCCATCAACCACCACCCTCTGTCTTCTATCTGCCAGCCAATTCCTAATCCAATTAGCTAAATCACCCTCTATTCCACACATCTGCATTTTCTGTAGAAGTCTTCCATGGGCCACCTTATCAAACGCCTTACTAAGTCCATATATACTACATCAACCGCCTTACCCCCATCCACCTCTCTGGTCACTTTCTCAAAAAACTCAATGAGGTTAGTAAGGCATGACCTACCCTTCACGAAACCATGCTGACTATCCCCAATCAATTCCTTTCTCTCTAAATAACTATAAATCCTATCCCTAATAATTCTCTCCAATACCTTGCCCACAACAGAAGTACGACTCACTGGCCTATAATTCCCTGGAAGGTCTCTCTTCCCCTTCTTAAACAATGGGACCACATTCGCTATCCTCCAGTCCTCCGGAACCACACCCGTAACCAACGAGGACCTGAAGATCAGAGCCAGAGGCTCTGCAATCTCCTCTCTTGCCTCCCAGAAAATCCTAGGGTAAATCCCGTCCGGCCCAGGGGACTTATCCAACTTCAAACCTTCGAGAATTTCTAACACATCCTCCCTATCTACTACAATACTCCCCAATTTGCAACCCTGTACCTCAGTGCTCTCCACAGCTACATTTCCAGCACTCTGCGTGAATACCGAAGAGAAATATTTATTCAGTGCCTCACCAATCTCATATTCTTGTTTAAGACTCACCCTCCACCTTTGATTAAGTTGAGATCAGAGTCCACCTCATCTGCACCGTCAATAGCAACATCAAGCTAACAAAGTAATGAAAAGGAGAAAACAAAAATTAGTTCAGTAGATATGTAACAGTGATATTGATATTATGCAAAGCGCTAGCTTTTGAACTGTGCACTTGGGCTATAGCTATGGATTACACAATCAAGGTCTATATTTGTTGCCCATCACAAATTGCCCTCGAGAAGGTGGTAACAAAGAATCCCTACAGTGCAGGAGGAGGCCATTTGGGCCATCGAATCTGTACCATCCACAATCCGCCCAGGCCCTATCCCTGTAACCCGAGATATTTACCTTGCTAATCCCTCTATTACTAAGGGACAATTTGCCATTGCCAATCACCTAACTTGCACATGTCTGGACTGCGGGAAGAAGCCGGAGTACCCACAGGAAACCCATTCAGACGAGGTGAGACTCCCCACAGACAGTGACCCAAGCTGGGAATTGAACTCGTGTCTCTGCATTGTGAGGTAGCTGTGTTATCCACTGTGCCAACATGCCACCCATCCAGGTAACCTGCCTTCTTGAACTGCTGCTATCCACGTGTGTAGGTACACTCAGTCCTCGGAGCAGGAAGTCTCTAGACTCTGATCCAGTGGCAATGCAGGAATGGTGATATGTTTTGAAGTCAGAATGGTGCACAGCCTGGACATGAAGATGTTCTCATGCTGCTGCTGTCTTTGTTCTTCTTGGTGACGAGGCCACACGTTTGAAGGATGCTCTCAACAAAACCTGCTACAGTGCATCCTGGCGGACAGTACATACCATGCAGCTACCATGTTGGAGAGAGTGAATACACGAGGTGGTGGATGGGTTACTGGACAATTTTATTTCAAGTTCATCTGCCTGGAATCCATCAAATCCCTACAGTGGAGAAGGCGGCATTTGGCTCATTAAATCTGCACCGACTCTCCAGCAGAGCATCTTACCCAGGCCCTCTGCCCCACCTCATCCTGTAGCCCACACAGATTTCTCTTGACTAATCCATCTATTCCAAGGGAGGTTTGAGAGAGATGTACAGGGGAGGTTTTTCACGCTGATAGTGGTGGGTGTCTGGAATGCACTGCCACACAGGAGGTGGTGGTGGAAGCAGACACATTAGCAGCATTTAAGAGGCATCCGGATGGATACATGAAGAGGGAAGGAGTAGAGAGATATGGAGCAATTAAGGGCAGAAGGGTTTTACTTAGTTGAGTTAGGGCATCACGGTCAGCACAGGCTTGGAGGGCTGAAGGGCCTGTTCCTGTGCAGAACTTCTTTGTTCACATCTTCAGTCACTTCACAAGCAATTTAGCAAGGCCAATCCACCTAACCTACACATCTTTGGACTGTGAGAAGAAACTAGAGCACCTGGAGGAAACCCATGCAGACATGGGGAGAACATGCAGACTCCATACACAGTCACCCAAGGTCAGAATTTACCCAGATTCTGATACCGTAAGGCAACCACTGTGCAGCAAATCTAGTATGACATAATCAACCATTCTATTTATAATAATAGAGAATGTGGGAAACAACTAACAGGTTAAACTTATTAGTAGGCTTACATTAACACTGCAATGAAGTTACTGTGAAAAACTCTTGGCTGCCACATTCCGGCATCTATTCGGGTACACCGAGGGAGAATTTAGCATGGCCAATGCACTTAACCAGCACGCCTTTTAGGCTGTGGGAGGAAACCAGAGCACCCGGAGGAAACCCATGCAGACATAGAGAGAACATGCAGACTCTGCACAGTTACCCAAGCCGGGAATCATACCCAGGTCCCTGGCACCATGAGACAGCAGCGCACGCCTCTGGAGATAGAGCAGGTGTTAGCATTTCAAGTTGCTAAGATGGCTCATCACAAACTGGAACATGAACGATGTTTCCCTCCACAGATACTGGCGACCCACTGGGTCTTTCCAGCATTTTGTTTTTATCTCAGACTTCAGCCCACCCACCTCCCCAATGGAAACTAGCGCTTGACAAAGACAATTAAACATGCCCTACCTCAGGGTGTCTGTCCAGGTCACTGAGGGTTAGCTGGTGTTGCAAGATGAGTTGACGCGCCTGAAGGAACAAAACAAATTGAGTTTCAACAATTTGTAATACGGGCTGCAGAATTACTGCAAGAAAGCTGCACGCCAGCTCTCTTGTATAAAAGGATTGGTAATAATTCAAGGTTCCACACAAATTTCAAAAGATGTGTGACAGGAAATACTATACATCTACAACTGCCTTGTCGTTAACAGGAAGCACTCATATTTATTCTATAATCAAAGTGTCGTCTACTTTCTGAAAGAACAGGTTAATAAACAGATTCTTTGTCTGATGCTCTTATCACACTCTAAGCGACTGAAGACCTATAGGTGACCCTGTTGACAAATTAAAGAAGGGTTAATTATTAACTTCCGCTTTTCATGTTGTTCACTATCCAAAAGTGTGCACGTACAGACCGGAAAGGATTGGGCAGGGTCTCGCTACGACTCTCCCTCTGTCATAGTCAAACAACAATCTCCAGGCCAACCAAGCTTTGGTGGAGGAACTGAAGAGTTTTCTACAGGGGCTGTGGGATAACGTAGCCTCCCAATCATTAACTATTTATATGAAAAGATGCTGCCTTTAAAAATTAAAACTGCAGTGGCTGAAGTCATCATTCACACTTGTAGGGACCAGAACAGCACTCATTTGTAACTGAAGAAGCATTTTACTAACAGAGGGAATGACGCCTCACTACACTCAAACTGACTCATATCCAGGATGCAGCCTCCATTTTATCACAGGGGTCCAAACAGTTTCTCTGCTCAAAAAACAAAATACACGATAGATACAAAACGAGCAGTGGCAACATCATGTCTATGAATTTTGGTGAAATAGAATAACGTGATCACATTCCCCTGGAACAACTGATCCCTGCATAGACAATGAATACCTCAGAAATGCAATGACCATTAGATATGCAAAGATTGTGTACATTTTGCTTGCAGTGAGATCAGCAGTAGCAGAGATATGAATGACTAACTTATTGTTTGATATTGGTTGATGAAGGGCAAGGATTAGCTCCTCTCCTGCTTCAAGCAAGCAATGGGATATAGAATCATAGAATTGAATTACAGAATCCCTTCAGTACAGAAGGAGGCCATTCGGCATATCGAGCCTGCACTGACAACAATACCACCCAGGCTCTATTCCCATTACCCCATGTATTCACCCCGCCGGTCCCCCTGACATCAGGGCAATTTACCATGGCCAATCAACCCAACCCGCAATCCCTGGACTGTGGGAGAAACCGCAGCACCCAGAGGAAACCCTCACAGACACGGGGAGAATGTGCAAACTGCACACGGATAGTGACCTGAGACAGGAATTGAACCAGGGTACCTGATGCTGAGACAACTGTGCCACCCAAGATATCTGGCATCCAACAGAAGTAGTGATGGAAGCAAAAATAGAAAATGCTGGAAAATCTCAGCAGGTCTGACAACGTCTGTGGAGAGATAAAAGAGCTACCGTTTCGAGTCTGGATGACCCTTTGTCAAAGCTGAAAGCAGAAAAAAAACTCTGATAGAGTTATCTATCAGAGTTTTTTTTCTCCTTTCAGCTTTGACAAAGGGTCATCCAGACTCGAAACGGTAGCTCTTTTCTCTCATCACAGATGCCGTCAGACCTGCTGAGATTTTCCAGCATTTTCTGTTTTCGTTTGATTCCAGCGTTCAATATTTTGTTTTTAACAAATTTTGGAAACAGATTCAATCAAGGCCTTCAAAAGAGAATTGGTCAATTAACTGAATACATAACATTTCCAGTTGAGCTATAGGGAAAAAGCAGGGTAGAGAGACTGGGTGAGTTGGCTCTTGCAGAGAGCCAGCATGAACGTGGCTGGCTGAATGGCCCCCTTTGGTGTTCTAACCATTCCTTGATTCTACGAAATAGAAAGTGGGCAGAGTGCAGAGTTAGCATCTCCAACAAACAGCAACTTCACAGGTCTGTGTTACGAATGTGTCATTTGAGTTGATGTTGTAAGACCATAAGACATAGGAGCAGAATTAGGCCGCTCAGCCCATCGAGTGCTCCGCCATTCCAACATGGCTCACGTATGGATAGCATTGGAATAGTTTAGGTTAGAGGGTCATAAAATTGGTTCCATTGGATGGCGCAACAGAGGGCCAAAAGGCCTGTACTGCGCTGTAATGTTCTATTTTTCTCGTCCCCTTTCTCCTGCTTTTTCTCCAATAACCCTGATCCGCTTATTAGTCAAGAACCCATCTCTGACATAGGACAGCTACCATATAGTAGGACATAGAACATTACAGCGCAGTACAGGCCCTTCGGCCCTCGATGTTGCACCGGCCAGTGGACCCTCTAACCTAAACTATTCCAATATCATCCATATGCCTATCCACCGAACCTTTGAATGCCCCCAAAGTAGGTGAGTCCACAACTGCTGCAGGCAGGGCATTCCACGCCCTCACCACCCTCTGTGTGAAGAACCTGCCTCTGACATCCATCCTATAACTACCACCTTTTAATTTAAAGTTATGTCCCCTCGTGTTGGTCATCACCATCCGAGGAAAAAGGCTCTCACTATCCACCCAATCCAATCCCTTGTCCCTGCCAACACTCTGCAACAGCAATTCAGGCTCAACCCACTCCCCTTCCCACTGTTCCTGCACCTTTACAATTGTGCCCTTAAATTTATATTGCCCCTCACTCTTCCCAGTGAAATCTATCATCTCACATTGCTCCCCACTAAATTTTGTCTACCACATTTTGGGATCACAACTGCTATTCGGCATTCCAGTGCAGTACTGAGGGAATGCTGTTCTGTCAGAGGTTCTGCCTTTCAGATGAGATGTCGAAGTAAGGCCCCCATCTATCCTCTCAATACTTCAAAAAAAAAAGCAGGGAAATTCTCTTCAATGTCCTAACCAATATTTAACTAATCAATCAACATCACTTATAAAAAAATTCTCAGTCATCATCAAAACCTTTCTATTGATTTCAAGAAAAAAAATTAGATATAGCTCTGGGGCTAAAGGGATCAAGGGGTATGAAGGAGGAGGAGGAAGGTGGGAATCAGGATATTCATCCCTCCTGTACAAAAGGAGGCCATTTGGCCCATCAAGCCTACATCAACAACAATCCCATCTAGGCCCTATCCCTGTAATACCACATATTTACACTGTTAATCCCCTTGAAACTAGAGTCAATTTACCATGGCCAATCAACCTAACCCGTATGTCTTTGAACTGTGGAGCATCTGAAGGAAATCAACAGACAGATATGAACAGAGAGATATAGAAAACTGATTTAAAATAGGGATCATGAGCCTTGGGAGTCCCTGGGAAGTGTGTAAATAGATGATATTGATGTATTTGTTTTATCCTACAGGTGCTTTCGTCCGCCTTGTTGTCTAACAAGAGGCATACACACAATGGGTCGTGAGAGAATTGCTCTTGGATTTTTTTTTTGACAGTTGCCTTGTGCTTCACGTCATTAGTGTACGTTTGACCTGGACCATTTCATGGGCAACACGACAGCTCAGTGACTATCGCTGTGCTGTGCAGATAGATGGATTTGGGCCTGTGTCTGTGGGAGTTTGCGCATTCTCCCCGTGCTTGCGTGGGTTTTCTCCGGGTGCTCCGGTTTCCTCCCACATCCCAAAGATGTGCTCTTAAGCTGAATGGCAGAACAAATTCTCCCTAAATTATCTCAAATTTGGTTTCAATGCATAGAACTATAAACATAGACAGGGATTACAGGTAGAAATAGGAACATCGAGGTGGTGGCGCGGGCTCGTTGGGCTGAAGGATGTTTCCCATGCTGTTTTGTTCTTTGTTGTTCTTTGACAGACAAAAATCGTGCAAACTCCATACAGACAGTGACCCAAGCCAGGATTCGAACCCAGGTCCTTGGCGCTGAGAGGCACCATTGCTAACCACCGTGCCACCCTCTGAATTTAGTGATGTGCCACAATCATAATTAATGGCAGAGCAGGGTCAAAGGGCCAGATGGCCTCCTCCTGTTTCTATGTATGAGATGGCTGTTTGTGGGATCTTATTATGCACAGATTGGCTGCTGAATTTTCAACTGTACTTTTGAAGCATAGCCATTTCTGTAAAGCATTGACTACTGAAGTGTTTTGGGATGTCTTCTGGTCATGAAAGGCGTTATATAAATGCAAATTAACTTTTATTATCAGGTCATTCTGGAAACTTTAATTTGTCTTGCACATATCCCGGGGTAAATGCGCAGGACACAAGCATTCGAAAACATTAATGACAGCCTCACCTGGAATGAGGTAGGAACACAAACTAATTTCAGATTCTCTTCTTGAACCCGTTTAGCTGCAGAGAACAGAAACAGAAGTTTTTAAAGTGACAGGAGAAAGTAGCAGGTATCTAGCCTATTCTCCTCTTAGAGACCAAGCAATTGGCCCACAGCAGAGTAAATAATTTACTTTGTGAAATAATACAAATGAATAAACACACACAGACCAACCAACCCCGTAAAGTAACCTTACATGAATTAAATCTTTAAACCAGTGCACTTCATTACACTAGATGG
Organism: Sphyrna mokarran; assembly: GCA_024679065.1. Classification (NCBI taxonomy): domain Eukaryota; kingdom Metazoa; phylum Chordata; class Chondrichthyes; order Carcharhiniformes; family Carcharhinidae; genus Sphyrna; species Sphyrna mokarran. The sequence continues at coordinate 17,721,218 of JAGIQG010000001.1, read as the reverse complement.
ATAGGAAAGAAAGCTAAGCAATAGCTATTAGTCCGGTAGGATTGGGGAGTTCCCTACGAGGTGGTGTTACAGTTGCTATTTTTCTTCATTTATATTAATGACCAGGACTCGGGTGTGCAGAGCACAATTTCAAAATTTGATGTCAACACCAAACTTGGAAGCATTGTGAGCCATGAGAAAGTTGGTGATAAACGTCAGGAGAGAGCAGGAGTTTGTCGAGTGGATGAGCACTTGGGCAAATTAAGTTTTTATAAAATGTTTATTTATTGTCACAAGCAAGCTTACATTAACACTGCAATGAAGTTACTGTGAAAATTCCCTAGTCACCACACTCTGGCCAGTCTGGAGGGGGAATTTAGCATGGCCAATACACCAAAACAGCAGTGTGGGAGGAAACCCATGCAGAAACGGGGAGAATGTACAAACATCACACAGACTGTGACCCAAGGGAATTGAACCTCAGCCCCTGGCTCTATGAATCAGCAATGCTAACCAATGTGGTACAGGTAATTTAGAACATAGAACATCTTTTTTATTCATTTAATCATTTATCTTTATTCATCTTTTTTTAAAAATTCATTCATTCTTCGGCCCATCTAGTCTGCACTGACATCAGAAACACCTGAACTCCCACCTAATCCCATCTGCAGCATTTAGCCCATAACCCTGAATGTTACGACATGCCAAGTGCTCATCCAGGTAGTTTTTAAAGTGAGGCAACCTGCATCTACCACCCTCCCAGGCAGCACATGCCAGACCGTCACTACTCTCTGGATAAAAAGGTTTTTCCTCAATCCGTCCCAAACCTCCTGCCCCTCACCTTGAAACCATGTCCCCTTGTGACTGACCCTTCAGCAAAGGGGACAGCTGCTCCTCATCCACTTTTCATGCCCCTTGTACACCTTGACGTCACTTTTCAGTCTTTTCTGCTCCAATGAAAACAAACAAATTTACCCAACTTTTCTTCAATAAATGTTCCATCCCAAGCAGCATCCTGGTGAATCTCCTCTGCACCTCCTCCAGTGCAACCACATCTTTCCTATAATGTGGCGACTAGAACTGCATACTGTGCTCCAGCTGTGGCCTCACCAAAGTTAAACTCTAACATGACTTCTCTGCTTCTCTAATTTATGCTTTGATTGATAAAGGCAAGTGTCCCATATGCCTTTTTCACTATCCTACTAAAATGCCCTTCTGCCTTCAGGGATACGTGGACAAACATGCCAAGGTCCCTTTGTTTCTCAGAACTTCCTAGAACTTTCATGCCATTTAATGAAAGGAAACAGAAATAAAATTGTTGGCAAAAGACCAGAGGGGAGAATCTTTTAATAAACTCAGTAAATTACTGAGATTTAAAATGCACTGCCTTAAAAAGGGTATGGAAGCAGATTCGACAGTAATTATAGGTTACAGAGGGTGGCAGAGATGAGTTGCCTCACTTGAGAAAATATCTGAATGAGCACTTGGTATTTCCTAACATTCAGGGCTACGTGCCAACTGCTCGCAGATGGGATCAGGTGGGTGTTCAGGTGATTCTAATGTGTTCATGCGATTCTAATGTGTTCATGCGGACTCGATGGGCCAAAGGGCCTCTTCTGTGCTGTACGATTCTATGGTTTGCCACACTCCAGCACCTGTTTGGGTATAGGGAGGGAGAATTTAGCATGGAAATAGGCCCTTCGGCTCAACTTATCCATGCCACCCAGTTTTTACTATTAAGCTAGTCCCAAATACCCACATTTGACCCATATCCCTCCATACCCATGTAACTGTCTAAATCTTTTTTAAAAGACAAAATTTTACCCACTCTATTACTGCTCCTGGCAGCTTGTTCCAGACACTCAACGCTGTGAAAAAATTGCCCTTCTGGACCCTTTTGTATCTCTTCCCTCTCAGCTTAAACCTATGCCCTCTAGTTTTAGACTCCCCTATCTTTGGGAAAAGATATTGACTATCTACCTAGTCTATGCCCCTCATTATTTTATAGATTTCTATAAGTTTACCCCCAAGTCTCCTACGTTCCAGGAGAAAAATGTCCCAGTCTATTCAGACTTTCCTTACATTTCAAACCAACTAGCCTCAGTAGCATCTAAGTAAATCTTTTCTGCACACTTTCTGGTTTAATTATATCTGTTCTATAAAGAGTGACCAAAACTGTACACAGTATTTCAAGTGTAGCTTTACAAATGTCTTGTGAAACTTCGACAATATGCCCCAACTCCTGTATTCAGAGCTCTGACCAATGAAACCAAACATGCTGAATGTCTTCTTCACCATTCTCCACTTTCAAGAAGCTATGAACCTGTACCTTAGGTCTTTTTGTTCTATAACTCTCCCCATTGAACTACCATTAACTGAGTAAGTCCTGCCTTGGTTCAATCTACTAAAATGCATCACCTCACATTTATCTAGATTAAACTCCATCTGCCATTCGTCAACCCAGTGGCCCAATTGATCAAGATCCTATGCAACTGGAAATAACTTTCTTCACTGTCCACTATGTCACAAATCTTGGTGTCATCTGCGAACTTAGAAATCATGCCTCCTAAATTCTCATCCAAATGTAAGTGACAAATAACAGCACCAATCCCTAAGGCACACTGCTGGTCACAGGCCTCCAGTTTGAAAAACAACCCTCTGCAATCACCCTTTGTCATCAAGTTGTGGCAATGCCGATGTTGGACTGGAGTGGGCACAGTAAGAAGTTTCACAACACCAGGTTAAAGCCCAACAGGTTATTTGGAATCATGAGCTTTCGGAGAGCTGCTCCTTCATCAGGTGAGTGGAGAGTTGGGTTCAGCAACATGGCATATACAGACACAGATTCAATTACAAGAAATTGGTTGGAATGTGAGTCTTCATAGGTACAGACAGTGTGACTGGAGAGGGGAATAATCACAGGTTAAAGGAGGTGAGAATTGTCTCAAGCCAGGACACTTAATAGGATTTCGCAAATCCAGGCCAAATGGTGGGTTTACATGTAGTGTGACATGGACTCAAGGTTGAGGCTATTCTCACACGTGCAGAGCTTGGCTATCGGTTTCTGCTTGGTGATTCTGCATTGCCATGTGTCTTTGAAGGCTGCCTTGGAGAATGTTTACCTGAAGATTGGCGGCTTAATGCTCTTGACTGCTGAAATGTTCCCCAACTGGAAGGGAACTGTTCCCCAACTGTTACTTGGTGTCCATTAATCCGTTGTCATAGCGACTGCATGGTCTCGCTGATATACCAAGCCTCGGAACATCCTTTGCTGCAGTGTATGAGGCATGATGTCGAGATGCCGGCGTTGGACTGGGGTAAACTCAGTAAAGTTTTACAACACCAATTTTAAATCCAACCAATTTATTTGATAGTAAATCCGCGAGCTTTCAATGCTATCAAATAAATTGGTTGGATTTAAAATTGGTGTTGAAAAACTTTACTGTGTATGAGGCAGACAACGTTGGCCGAGTTGCATGAATACATAGCTGTTGACTTGGGCTTGCAAAATCCTACTTAGTGTCCTGGCTTGAGACAATTCACATCTCTAACATTTCACTATCCCTCTCTTCACTCGCATTGTCTGTACCTGTAAAGACTCGCATTCCAGCCATTATCTTTGCCTCAATATATCATGTTTGTGAAACTTACCTCTCCAATCACCAGATGAAGGTGTAGTGCTCTGGAAGCTCCTGATTCCAAATAAACCTTTTGGACTTTAACCTGGTGTTGTGAGACTACTTATTTTGTCATCCAGCCAACTTTGTATCAAATTGGCTACCTCACCCTGGATCCCGTGAAATTTAACTTTATGCAACAATCTACCATGTAGTTGTACTTGCTAATTAAAATGATGCTGAGCAATGGGGAAACAACAGAAATAGGACTAAATTGGACAGCACATTCAGAAAGCAGCACCAGCATGATAGCCTCCAACTCCTGAGGATCAAATCTGAAACTTCCTGAAATTGTACAGTAGCTCAGCAATTCACTCAGTAAATTCACTGGTGGAGAAAAGCGGAATTATAAACCAATGCTTCTCACATTAAACTGCAGAAACAAGAAAAATAAAACACAATTAGTTTAATAGTTTCATATCGTACTAGAAATCAGCAGCAGAACCCACCTATTCTGTCGACAGCATAGACTATTGTGGATCCACTGCCGATCCCCAGTGCTTGGTTGTCCTAGGACACAAAAATAACACAACTTCAGTGGGTTCAGGTTAACATAGAATATTACAGTGCAGTACACGTCCTTCAGCCCTCAATGTTGCGCCGACCAGTGGAACCAATTTAATGACCCTGTAACCTAAACTATTCCAATGTTACCCACATGCCTATCCACTGACCATTTGAACGCCCTAATAGTTGGCGAGTCCACAAACTTCTGCAGGCAGGGCATTCCACGCCCTTACTACCCTGAGTAAAGAACCTATCTCTGACATCCATCCTATAATTATCACCCCTCAATTTAAAGCTACATCCCCTTGCGTTAGCCATCTCCATCCAAGGAAAAAGGCTCTCACTGTCCACCTTATGTAATCCTCTGATCATCTTGTATGCCTCAATTAGGTCACCTCTTAACCTTCTTCTTTCTAACGAAAACAACCTCAAGTCCCTCATAAGACCTTCTCATCATACCAGGCAACATTCTGGTAAACCTCCTCTGCACCCTTTCCAATGCCTCCACATTTTTCTTATAATACGGTGACCGGAACTGTATGCAATAGTCCAGGTGTGGCCACACCACAGTTTTGTACAGTTGCAACATGACCTCATGGCTCCAAAATTCAGTCCCTCTACCAATAAAAGCTAACACACCGTGCACCTTCTTAACAACCTTATCAACCTGGATACCAATTTTCAGGGATCTATGCACATGTACACTGAGATCTCTCTGCTTGTCAACACTACCAAAAGTTCTTCCATTAGCCCTATATCCTGTATTCCTGTTGCTCTTACCAAAGTGAATCACCTTACACTTTTATGCATCAAACTCCTTTTGCCACTTCTCAGCCCAGCTCTGTAGCTTATCTATGTCCTTCTGCAAACAGTAACATCCATCCGCACCAAGTACAACTCCTTCGACTTTAGTGTCATCAGCAAATTTACTAACCTATCCAGGCATTTATAAAAATGACAAATAGCAGTGGCCCCAAAACAGATCCCTGAGGCACATCACTAGTAACTGAACTTCACGTTGAATATTTCCCATCAACCACCACCTTCTGTCTTCTATCAGCTAGCCAATACCTAATCCAAACTGCTAAACCACCCTCAATCCCATGCATCTGCATATTCTGCAATAGCCTACCATGGGGAACCTTATCAAACGCTTTGCTAAAATCCATATACATTATGTCAATTGCCTTACCCTTATCCACCTCTTTGGTCACCTTCTCAAAGGACTTGATAAGGTTTGTGAGGCCTTAAAGTGACATTGTATTCCTCTCTGCCAGTTGTGACTATTCTCTCCATAAATATACACACACACACACACAAATAATTGGCATGCAATTTTCTGTACAGGGGTGTTGAGTGGCATGGAAAAAGAACAGCTCAGAATGCCAACTCAAGACATTCCTAATAGAACTACTATGCCGCCGTTTACTGTGTTGTGGTACATGGCGAACACTTTGTCAGCTTGAACATAAATCGAAATTTGGCATGTCAGCTATGACTCCCTCCAACTTATACAGATATAACATTCTTTCTGGTTGCATCACAGCATGGTATAGCTCCTACTCTGCCCAAATCCGCAAGAAGCTACAAAAGGTCATGAATGTAGCCCACTCAAACAGCCTCCCATCTATTGACTCCGTCTACATTTCCCGCTGCCTCGGAAAATCAGCCAGCCTAATTAAAGACCATGGGCACCCCAGACGTTCTTGTACCTTCTCCCGTCAGGAAAAAGATACAAAAAGTCTGAAGACAGCTTCTTCCCTGCTGCTGCAGGGAAGACTTTTGAATGGACTTGCCTCACATTAAGTTGATCTTTCTCTACACCCTAGCTATGACTGTAACACTATATTCTGCACTCTCTCCTTTCCTTATCTATGAATGCTATGCCTTGTCTGTATAGCAAGAAACACTACTTTTCACTATATACTAATACATATGACAATAGTAAATCAAATTAACAGTAGGGTATCCAATTGGAATATGGTGCAAGTGTCCCCAAGTCTGTATTGATTCATGTGAAGCACATTAATGATTGGAAGGTACAAGGGAACGCATATCCCAAATATTGCTTACAACGCCAACTATGCCCACCTTTGTCTGATGTGGAGATGCTGGCTTTGGACTGGGGTTAACAATAAGAAGTCTCACAACACTAGGTTAAAGTCCAACAGGTTTATTTGATAGCACAAGCCACTGGCTTTCAGAGCGCTGCTCCTTCATCAGATGAATGGGAGTTCTATTGGGCAAACAGGGCATATAAAGACACAAACTCAATTTACAAAGTAATGGTTGGAATGCAAGTCTTTAACGTACAGACAACGTGAGTGGACAGAGCATTAAGCACAGCATAAAGAGATGTGTATCGTCTCCAACTAGGACAGTTAATGAGATTTTGCAAGTGCAGGTAAGTCATGGGGGGGGGGAAGGAGGTTTACAGATAGTATGCCATGAATCCAAGATCTTGGTTGAGGCCCTCCTCGTGTGCAGAACTTGGCTACCAGTCTCTGTTCAGTGACTCTGCATTGTCGTGTGTCGTGAAGGCTGCCTTGGAGAAAACTTAGCCGAAGATCGGAGGCCTAATGCCCGTGCTTGCTGAAGTATTCCCAACAGGAACAGAGCCCTAGTGATAGATGAATGATGTTCATTCATCTTGTTTGTAACGTCTGCATGATCTCCCCAATGTACCAAGCCTCAGGACATTCTTTCCTGCAGTGTATCAGGTAGACAATGTTGGCCGAGTTGCATCAGTATGTGCTGTGTACCTGGTGGATGGTAGTCTCATGTGAGATGATGGCATTCGTGTTGATGATCCAGCATGTCATGCAGGGATTGTTGTTGTTGTGTGGTGTCGTGGTCACTGTTCACCTGAAGGCTGGGTAGTTTGCTATGGACAATGGTCCGTTTGAGGTTGTGCAGTTGTTTGAAGGCAAGAAGTCAGGGTGTAGGGACAGCCTTAGCAAGATATTCGTCTTCATCAATGACATGTTGAAGGCTCCAGAGAAGATGTCGTAGCTTCTCCGCTCCGAGGAAGTACTGGATGAAGAAGGATACTCTGTTCGCCATGTCTTGTGTTGTCTTCTGAAAAGAATCAGCACGGTTTTTCGTTGTGGCAATCAGAATTGTCAGTCAGAGTTAAGTGCCATATTCTGTTCTTATGAGGGCATCTGGAAGTGTCTGTTGTGATCCTCCTCATCTGAGCAGATCCTGCATATACACAGGGCTTATCTGTAGAGAATGGCTTCTTTAATATGTTTAGGGTGGAAGCTGGAGAAGCAGAGCATCATGAGGTTATCTGTGGACTTGCATGTGTCCAAGAACGCAACCAATTGGAGAGTAGTCCATGGTGCGCCTGACGTTAGGATGGAACTTGTTGATGTCATCATATAGTTGTTTCAGTAGTTGTTCATCATGAGTCCAAAGAGAGAAAATATGACCGATGTATCTAGTGTATAGCATCGGTTGAAAATTCTGTGCGGTAAAGAGGTCTCATTCGAACCTGTGCAGGAACATGTTGGCATATTGAGGTGCGAATTTGGTCCCCATGGCTCTCCCTGTGTCTGGATGAAGAGCTAGTTGTTGAAAGTGAAGACATTGTGGACAGAGTAACCTTTGTCATCCAGTACTTCCCCAGAGTGGGGAAGCTATGATATCTTCTCCAGAGCCTTCAATATGTCATCAATACAGACAAACATCTTGCCTAGGCCATCCCCACACTCCCACTTCTTGCCTTCAAACAACAACTGTCCGTGGCAAACTGTACAGCCTTCAGGAAAACAGCGACCGTGACACAACACAATCCTGCCACAGCAACTTCTATAAGATGTGCCGGATCATCGATATGGATGCCATCATCTCAAGTGAGAACACCAGGCGCACAGTACATACTTTTGCAACTCGGCCAACATTGTCTGCCTGACATGCTGCAGGAAAGGATGTCTCGAGGCATGGTACACTGGGGAGACCGTGCAGGTGCTACGACAACGGATGAAGGAACATCACTCAACAATCACCAGGCAGAAGTGTTCTCTTCCTGTTGGGGAACACTTGAGCAGTCATAGGCATTCAGCCTCTGACCTCTGGGTAAGCTTTCTCCAAGACAGCCTTTACCACACAACAACGCTGAGCAGAAACTGATAGCCAAGTTCCGCACACGAAGACAGACGCAACCTGGATCTTGGGTTCATGTCATGCTGTCTGTAAGTCCCATGATTTGCCTCGGCTGGCAAAATCTCTAACTGTCCTGGCTGGAGATAATACACATCTCTTCAATCTGTGCTTAACCCTCTCTCTACTCACACTGTCTGCACCTTTAAGATTTGATTACCTATAAAGACTTGCATTCCAACCATTATTTTGTAAATTGAGTTTGTGTCTTTATATAAGAACTCCCACTTATCTGATGAAGGAGCAGCACTCAAAGCTTGTATCTTGTGCTACCAAATAAACTTTAACCTGGGATTGTGGGATTTCTTATCACACTTTTGTCTGGCCAGAGTCCTTCAGTAAGACAATGAAAAAGAAAAAGATAACTTCAGTCCTTCTTCAAAGAGACAGCAAGCTGCACAAAGAGCTCAGCTTCACACACACTCAGGTAGAACGTAGAATAGTACAGCACAATACAGGCCCTTCGGTCCTCGATGTCGTGCCAAGCTATGTCCAAACCCAAGATCAAGCTATCCACACTTCCATTCTATGAAGTAAAACAATCAGGGTTCAAAGCTTTTAAACATACAACAGATGTACTCACACTGGCCTGAGAGAAATACAGAAGCAAGCAGTTTATGTAATGTCACAACATTCTTATCTTTGTATCACCAACAAATTTAGCAACCATGTATTTGGTCCCTTCATCTGAGTCATTTATACAAGTTGTAAAAAGTTATAGTCCCAGCACTGATCCTCATGGCAAACTCCTAACATCTTGCTAACCACAGACTCAGCTCTACAGCATGCAGGAGGTGTAACCACTATTGAAGGTGAACGTAGCTGACACGCACCCATTTTATAGTCAATGCTGCTGCTCACCATACTGGAGGTGAGAGTTCCTGGTATCCAATAGGCACTCAAACCTGTTTTTGATTGCCACCTTCTGAGAGAGAGAAGTACACAGCTCCATTTTGTAGAATGAATTCACAGCAAGATGAGGCTTTTGATCTAAGAACTTTAAAACAAAGTAATTCCTTAAGGTCTACAGTGCTAATGTATTAATGAACAAAGAACAAAACAGCACAGGAAACAGGCCCTTCAGCCCAACAAGCCCGCGCCGCCACCTCGATGTTCCCACTTCTATCCGTGATCCCTGTCTATGTTTATAGATAGAACATAGAACATAGAACAATACAGCACAGAACAGGCCCTTCGGCCTTCGATGTTGTGCCGACCAAAATAAAAAGCCAATGCCCCTCCAACTAAACCATTCCCTTCTCATCCATATACTTATCAACTAACCTCTTAAACGCCACCAAACTGGCGCATCTACACAGCTGCAGGCAGGGCATTCCACTCCAGTAGAAATTCTCGAGGGTTTGAAGTTGGATAAGTCCCCTGGGCCGGACGGGATTTACCCTAGGATTCTCTGGGAGGCAAGAGAGGAGATTGCAGAGCCTCTGGCTCTGATCTTCAGGTCCTCGTTGGTTACGGGTGTGTGGTTCCGGAGGATGGAGGATGGCGAATGTGGTCCCATTGTTTAAGAAGGGGAAGAGAGACCTTCCTGGGAATTATAGGCCAGTGAGTCTTACTTCTGTGGTGGGCAAGGTATTGGAGAGAATTATTAGGGATAGGATTTATAGTTATTTAGAGAGAAATGAATTGATTGGGGATAGTCAGCATGGTTTCGTGAAGGGTAGGTCATGCCTTACTAACCTCATTGAGTTTTTTGAGATCATTGAGATCTATTGGATCTATGGATCCAATCTATGGATCCTCATTGAGATCTATGGATTGAAACCAAATTTGAGACAATTTAGGGAGAATTTGTTCTGCCAATTAGCCTAAGAGCACATCTTTGGTTGTGGCAGGAAACCGGAGCACCCGGAGAAAACCCACGCAAGCACGGGGAGAATGCGCAAACTCCCACAGACACAGGCCCAAATCCATGTATCTGCACAGCACAGCAATTGTCAGAGCTGTCACGTTGCCCATCAAATGGTCCATGTCAAGCATACACTGACAACGTAAAGCACTAGGATACTCTCAAAAAAAAAAATCCAAGAGCAGCCATTTCACGACCCATCACGTGTATGACCCTTGTTAGACAACAAGGAGGACCAAAGCACCTGTAGGATAAAAACAAATACATCAATATCATCTATTTACACACTTCCCAGGGACTCCCAAGGCTCATGATCCCTATTTTAAATCAGTTTTCTATATCCCTCCATTCCCATTCTGTTCATATGCCCATCTAAGTATTTCTTAAATAACTCCAGAGTGCCTGCCTCCACCACTTGGCAGCACATTCCATACCCCCACCACCCTCTGTGTGAAAAAACTCCCTCTAGCATCCAAATTATACCTTATCCCCCTCACCCTAAACCCTCGTGCTATTTGAGTCCACTCTAGGAAAAAGCTTAACCCTGTTAACTCTATCTATCCCCTTCATAATCTTGTACACCTCTATTAGATCTCCTCTAAGTCTACATCTTTCTAAGGAAAACAGCCCCAATTTGGCTAACCTCTCCTCGTAACTCAGACCTTCCATACCAGGCAGCATCCTGGTAAACCTCCTCTGCACTCTCTCCAGAGTCTCCACGTCCTTCCGGTAGTAAGGCAACCAGAACTGGACGCAGTATTCCAAATGAGGTCCAACCAACGTTTTATACAACTGCAACATTAAAGGCCAGCTCTTGTATTCTATACCCCTTCCTATAAAGGCTAACATATGCTTTCTTCTGTTCAACGGGATTTGGACATACTGAGTGGTCAGCATTTATTGCCCATCTCCAATTGCCATTGAGGGGGCAGTTAAGAGTCAATGACATTGCTGAGGATCTGGAGTCACATGTAGGCCAGACCAGATAGGTATGGCAGCTTTCCTTCCCTAAAGTACATTGGTGAATCAGATGGATTATGACAATTGACAATGATTTCATGGTCATCATTACATGTTTAATCTCAGATTTTTATTGAATACAAACTTCACCATTTGCTGTGGTGGGATTCGGATTGGATCTCTGGGATTACTACTCCATTGAAAATACCATTAGGCATCTACCTCCCCAAGTACTTCCTGGCACTAAACAGTTCTTCTGGTACAACAAACTGATGCCACAAAACTACCACTGAGGGATGTGACTAACTCCCATTTGGCTCCACGAAACCTTGAAAGGCAATGTTCTCATGGTAGGTAGACTGATTTAGCCTGGACATTAGCAAGATAGCCTTCCCTTCATACTTTGAGGGAGATGACCTGAAGATTTTGTCTCGAGACTCCAACATTTTAATAAGTTCAGCCAACTGATCAGACCCGAACTGTCATTTTATGTGGGGATATGATTCACAGCAGAGATCACCTCATTAACAATCATGAATAGTCCCTTCCACCAAAATCAAGCCAATGCCATTGGGAATATGGGAGTGCTGCACGGTCAGAGGTGCAGTCTTTCAGAGAAAACGTTAAACTGGACTCCATCCCCCCTCTTAGATAGATGTCAAAGGTTCAAAGAGCTAAGGAGTTCGAATACCTGAGCCAAACCTTACCTCTCATCCAACATCAACAAAACAAACTACCTTATCATTACCACATTGCTGTGCCACATTTCCAATGTCATAACATTTCCAAAGTACCTAATTGATAGATGGAGCTTTAGAACATCAAGAGGTTGTGGGGCATTAAAGAAATCCATTTCTTTGCTCAACATCCACACCATTATACTGAGTGAATCTAGAGTATGGGTGAAGCTTCCATCCTGCCCCACTAAGGTCAGTAACAAAGCCCTCATAAGATGTGATAACTGAACTAACATAACCGCAGCACAATGGCACAGTTGTTAGCACTGCTGCCTCACTGCACCAGGGACCTGGGTTCAATTCCAGCTAGGGTGGCTGTGAGGAGTTTGCATGTTCTCCCTCTGTCTGTGTGGATTTCCTAGGGGTGCTCTGGTTTTTTTCCCTGCATTCCAAAGATGTGCACATTAGGAAGATTGGCTATGCTAAATACCCCTTAGTGGGGATTAGCTGGGGTAAATGCATAGGATTATGGGGATAGGATCTGGATGGGTTTGTGGTCAGTGCAGACTCAATGGGCCAAATGGCCTCCTCCTCCACTGTAGGACTCTATGAAATGCATAGGAATGAGATTAGGCGAGATGCTTTTTGGGAGAGTCAATGCAGAGTCAATGGGTCAAATGGCCCCCTTTTGCATTGTAAGGATTCTATGATTTCATAATGCAAGACTCTACCAGAGGCCTTCTCCTGGGACACCAGCCCAATGCGACACTGATCAGAGCAGATCCCACAGCATAATCCTCAGCAGGAAATGCCCCATAGATGATCCATCTTAACCTCCTTTGGAAGACCCCAGCTTCACAGGTGTCAGTCTGCATTCACTTCAATTTAAATGAAGCACTGGATACTGCAAAGAGTATAGGCCATCACAATACTCCTGCAAAGATTTGTGCTCCACCTCTAAGCAAGTTATTCCAGTACAGCTACAAACAGTGGCATTTACCCAGTAATGTGGAAAGTTGCCTCGATGTGCCCTGTACACAAAATGCAGGACAAATCCAACCCTGTTAATTACGTTCCCATCAGTTTGTCCTCCATTATCAGTAAAACGATGGTAGGGGTCATCAACAGTACGTTCAAAGTACACTTAACCTGCTCAGTGATGAGGGTTTCATTAGGGTCGCTCACCTCCTGATCTCACCACAGCCTTGGTTCAAACGTGGACAAAAAAAGTTTAACACCGAGGCGAGGTGAGAGTTACTGCCCTTGACATCAAGTTAACATTTGACCGAGTGTGGCATCAAAGAATCTGAAAAAACTGGAGCCAATGGGAATTGGGGGAAACTCTCCGCTAGCTGGTGTCATATCTGACACAAAGGAAGACGGTTGTGATTGTTGGAGGTCAATCATCTCAGATCCAGCTGCTTCATTAATGACCATCTATCAATAAGATCAGAGTGGGAATGTTCACAGATGCTTGCAATTGTCAACATTTCATAGAATCCCACAGTACAGAATGAGGCCATTCAGCCCATTAAATCTGCACAGACCACAATCCCACCCAGGCCCTATTCCTGTAAACTCTTATATTTACCCTAATCCTCCTGACACTAGGGTTAATTTAGCATGACCAATCAACCTAAACTGTACATCATCCAACACTCTTCAGACAGTGAAGTAGTCCATGTCAAAATGCAACAAGATCTGGACAACATCCAAGCTTGGGCTGACAAGTGGCAAATAACATATTAGGAATAACCTAAAATTAGAATAGGATAATGGAATTGTTACTATATAGTTATGACAGCGGCGCGGGCTCGTTGGGCCAAAGGGCCTGTTTCCTGTGCTGTGTTGCTCTAAAAAAAACATTTGTGCCATACAAATGCCAGGCAATAACCATCTCCAATAAGAGAGGATCCACCCATCACCCCAGTTGATTTTCAGTTGCATTACCATTGTTGAATCCCTCAGGATCAACATCATAGGGGTTAACTGACTAGAAACTGAACTGGACTAGCCATATAAATGCTGTGACTACAAGAGGGGGTTATAGATAGGTCTGTGGATTGGTAGATGTGATCGGCGCAACTTGTGGGCCGAAGGGCCTGTTTGTGCTGTATTGTTCTATGTTCTAAGAGCAGGTCAGAGGCCAGGAATTCTGCACGATCACCCAAGTCTGTCCACCATCTACAAGGCACAAGTCAGGAGTGTGATAGAATACACCCCACTTGCCTGGACGAGTGCAGCTCAAATAACAACTTGACACCATCCAAGACAAAGCAGCCCACCTGATTGACAGCTCATTCGTAAGTATTCACTCCTTCCACTACTATTGAACAGTGGCAGCCATGTGTACTATCTACGAGATTCACTGCAGCAAATTGCTAAGGCTTCTTCAACAGCACCTTTCAACCATGCCTTCTGCTACCAACAAGGGCAAGGTCAGCAGATATATGGGAACATTACAACTTGGAAATTCCTCTCCAAGCCAAGATCGAACCTGATTTGGACATATAATCTCTGTTCCTTCACTGTTGCTGGATCAAAATCCTGGAACTCCCTCTCTAGCAACACTGCGGGTGCATCTACATGGGCTGCATCAGTGCAAGGTAGCTCATCACCACATTCTCAAGGACAATTAGGGATGGGCAATAGATGCTGGCTTAGCCAAACTGTCCATATTCCCACTAATAAATAAATATATCAGAAAAACAATTTGGGGGGCATTAATTTCCAGCTGGCCAGATTGAGTGCACAAGTCTGGTCCATCTCAATAATTCAACTCAGCCCACTTTCACTCACATAATCCACCCAAAGTAGGTAATAAAACTTATAAAAGCCTGCTGGAGGGAATCAATCCTCTGTGGCAGTAAATAAATTGCCTCTTTATAGTTTGTCTTGTGAGCAATGTGAAATTTCAGCCTTCCTTGTATTTTACAAGGAAGGAAGTTCAAAGAAGGAAGACAGGGAAAGACATTCCTCCACCATTATCCTCAACACCAGTGCTCCTCAGCTCCCTACTATACCCTTACATACCTATGACCATGTGGCCAAATTCCCCTCCAATTAATTTTTAAATCTGCTGATAACACCATTATTTGGGATCTGGCCCCGTACAATGACAAGGCAGAGTACAGGAAAGAGATAAAGAATCTGGTGAACTGTTGCGATGACAATAATCTCTCCCTCAATGTCACAAATCAAAGGAGATAGTCATCAACTTCATGAAACATAACAGAGAACATGCCCCTGTCAACAGGGTTGAGAGCTTCATGTTTCCAGGTACCCAGATCACCAACGACCTGTTCTCGCTCCTTCACATACCAACCATATAGTTAAGATAACCCACCAATGCCTCTACTTTCTCAGAAGACTAAGGAAGTTCAGCATATTCACTACAACTTTTACAGTTGTGCCATAGAAAGCATTCTTTCTGGTTGCATCACAGCTTGATACTGCTCCTGCCCTGCTCAAGGCCACAAGAAACTACAAATAGTTGTGAACATAGCCCAGCCCATCACACAAATCAACCTCCCATCCATCGACTCTGTCTACACTTCCTTGGCAAAGCAGCCAGCATAATTAAGGACCTGGTGCACCCCAGACGTTCTCTCTTCCACATTCTTCCATCTGGAAAAAGATACTAAATGTCTAAGATATGTACTCACTCAAGAACAGCTTCTTCCCTGCTGCTCAGATTTTTGAGTGGACCTATCGTACTGACCTTTCTGAGTAACTACAACACTACACCGTACACCTTCCTTCTTCCCATGTACTCTATGAACAGTATGCTTTGTCTGTATAGCGTGTGCAAGACACAGTACGTGACAAAATCAAATTTCCATTGACTGTAGACAAATCTGAGGACCTATCTGCTCTCTCCCTCTGTGGGACTGATATCCCCAATAGACTGGAACCGAAGTTGCAAAAGGAAGGTTGGGGGGGGGGGAAAGGTGTGGAAGTAAAACATTCACAAAAACTGTTGCTGACTTTTCCACATCTGCTCAATGCCAAGTGACACATTCACCTGTACCCAACTACAAATCGGCAGTGTAGTGAATCATAGTGAATGGTCTAAAAGCGCATTATCGTCCCTCCACCACCCCCAGCCCCAGCCCCAGGAGAGCATGCCCATGCTGTTTAACACATTCACCCGATCTGGGACAACAATTCAAAGGCGGTTTTGCAAATGAATTAAAAATGCATTGTGTCACACTGATTGGGAGCTCGGCTCACTTGCACATGATTATCCACAGCCATGTAACCAGCTTTCCTCTTCGCCTCTTCCTCCATGCCTGCGCTGAACTTCCTCCTCGCTAGCGAGAGCGGCGGCGGCTGCCAGCGCTGCGGAGCAGCCCGTAAACCCGAGCGCAACCCCAAGGACAGGAGTGCAGGAAGCTTCAGCCACATTGCCACACCCCCGGGTCACTCCAAACAGGGCTGTGGCTGTCAGCCACCCCTCCCCTCCCTCCTCCCCTGTACCTGGGAAATGTAGTCCTTCACTGCGCAACGACCAGGACTACAACTCCCAGCCTGCTCTCTTTTCAATGCCAATTTTGGAGTCGAGTTCACTCATTGCACCAACACTTCTCTTTTGGGAATTGCTACTCGTTTTACGCTGGCCACTCGTTAAGTTGGAAGATTGGGTTGAGAGTTTAAAGAAATCCCATAGCATTAAAAATGGAAATAGAATAATAAGGAAAGCTTGCGCTACCAAATAACAACTTGGTGTTATGAGACTTCTCACTGCATTAAAATAAATTCAAAATACTACAAAACTCAGGTTTGCTGTGTATTCAGATCTGCTGGAAAACCTTAGCAAGTCTGACTACAACTGTGGAGAGAGAAGAGAGCCAGTGATTTCAGTTTGGATGACCCTTCATCAGAGCTCAATGAAGGGTCATCCTGACTTGATTCATCTGGCTCTATCCTCTCTCCTTAGATGCTGTCAGACCTGCTGAGATTTTCCAGCATTTTCTGGTTTTTGACCCATAGCACTGCTGCTTCACTGTGCCAGGGATCCAAGTTTGATTCTCCATCTTGGGTCACTGTCTACGTGGAATCTATACGTTCTCTCTGTGTCTGCATGGTTTTCCTTCGTAAGAATCTGGCAACACCAATTTTAAATCCGACTGATTTATTTGATAGTGTTATTTATTGGTGTTGCCAGATTCTTACTGAGTTTACCCCAGTCCAACGCCGGCTTCTCTACATCATGGTTTTCCTTCCACAGTCCAAAAGACGAGCTGATTAGGTTTGACAAAGAGTTGTTTGGACTCAAAACATCAGCTCTTTTCTCTCCTTACAGATGCTGCCAGACCTGCTGAGATTTTTCAGCATTTTCTCTTTTAGGTACTGATTTGGTGCATTGTCCATACTAAATTTTCCCTCAATGTGGCCAAACAGATGCTAGAGTGTGGCAACGAGGGGATTTCCACAATAACCTCATTGCAGTGCTAATGTAAGCCTACTTATGACACTGAATAAATAAATTTTAAACTATTGCATTAAAGCTCCATTCCCTCATTCTTAAAAGGGTATTATTTTTGGAACTGAAGGATAGATTGTATATTTTGGGTGGGATTTTCTGGCCAAGCTCACCCTAAAATCAGACATTTTCACCCGAGGTCAACTGACCTTTCCATGGTCCACCCTCTGCCCACTATGGGAATTGCGACCGACACTAGTTCCTACATCAACGCTGGTTACACCAAACACCGATAAGGCTAGTGCAAAGACAAAGATGCCAGAAGTTTGCCATCAACCATTCCCAGAGTGGTGACCTACAGACTGTCTGCCCTATTAGTAGCGACTGACATACTATCATTCATGTTGAACTTGTTTTGAATTTGTTGAGGACATTAGATTTAAATGGAAGGAAATGTCATGTATTTGCTAGTAAAGCTCTGTGTATTAATGTATATGATGTAGAGACGCCGGCGTTGGACTGGGGTAAACTCAGTAAGAGTCTGGCAACACCAATTTTAAATCCAACTGATTTATTTGATAGTAAATCTGCAAGCTTTCGACTTTCGTCTTCGTCAGGCAAATGCAGTGTTCTGGTCTGCAATAGCACACATATCAGCACAGACAGTCACAGATTGCTGATTAGAATGCGAATAATTACACCTAACCTGCTATTCAAGTCTTAAAGTGGCTAACAATGTGGGTGAAGGGAACCCTGAGCATTGGTTAGAGAGATGTGTATTGTCTCCAGACAGCACAGTAAGTGAGGTTTTTTGCTAACCCAGGCAAGTCATGGGGGTTACAGATAGTGTGACATGAAGCCAAGATCCCTGTTAACACCGTCCTCATGTGTGTGGAACTTGGCTATCAGTCTCTGCTCAGTGGCTCTGCGCCGTTGTGTGTCATGAAGGCCCCCCTGAAGAACATTTACCCAAAGGTCGGAGGCCGAATGCCCGTGACCACTGAAGTGTTCGCCCACAGGAAGGGAACAGTCTTGCCTGGTGATTGTCGAGCGATGTTCATTCATCCGCTGTCATAGTGTCTGCATGGTGTCTCCAATGTACCATGCTTCGGGACATCCTTTCTTGCAACGTATTAGGTAGACAACGTTGGCTGAGTTGGCAGGGATCTTGGCTTCATGTCACACTATCTGTAACCCCATGACTTGCCTGGGTTAACAAAAAGCCTCACTTACTGTGCTGTCAGGAGACAATACACATCTCTCTAACCAATGCTCAGGGTTCCCTTCACCCACATTGTTAGCCACTTTAAGACTTGAATAGCAGGTTAAGTGTAAAGATTCGCATTCTAATCGGCAATCTGTGACTGTCTGTGCTGATATGTGTGCTATTGCAGACCAGAACACTGCATTTGCCTGACGAAGACGAAAGTCGAAAGCTTGCAGATTTACTATCAAATAAATCGGTTGGATTTAAAATTGGTGTTGCCAGACTATTAATGTATATGCAGAAATGATGTCATAAGTCTAAGCATGGGAAACAGAAAGAAGAAGCAGCATCTAAGAGATCACACAGTAAATAAAGATAGAAAGATAGAAACTAGAAGCAGGAGTAGGTCGTTTGGCTCTTCGAGCCTATCCTGCCATTCATTTTGACCATGGCTGATCATTGAATTTAGCGTCCTGATCCTCCCTTCCACCCACATTTCTTGATCCCTTTAATCCCAAGAGCTATATCTAAGTTTTTCTTGAAATCAGATAACATTTTGGCCTCAACTGCATTCCATGATACTGAATTCCACACATTCACCACCCTCTGGGTAAAGAAATTTCTCTTCATCTCAGTTCTAAAAGTTTAACCCCTTATCAACTATGACCCTTGGTTCTGGACTCCCCAACCATTGGGAATGTTCTTTCTGAATCTACCCTGTCTAACCCTGTTAGAATTTTATAAGTTTCTATGACATCCTCTGTCACTCTTCTAAAATCCAGTGAATATAATCCTCACCACCTTAGTCTCTCCCCATAAGGCAGACCCACCAGATCTATTGTTTTTAACCACCATGTTTTTGATGTGTCTGCTGTACAGTCTGTTTTAACCCTTAAATGGTGGACAAAGAGCTGCAAGTTGACTTCTTATTAGTACAGCAGTATTTATTCATACACACAATTGATATTAACCGCCTACCCAATCAATGCTAAGTTAGTTACAGAATACTAAAGTTCAAGTCCAATCTTGACTTCACTTCTGCATGACTGCCAGGTACCTGGGCAGATATTGGCCTTTATCTGCACGTTGGTCCCTGTAGTCCTTTGGTCTGGTCCAATACTCTGGCTCTGTTCTTCCTTCCATCATTGGTGTGGTGGCTCTCCTTGTGCTGGTCGTTGCTGGTGATGGTCACTGTTGTTGTCATTCATGAGAGAGAGAGAGATCCTTCTGTTGGGCAGCACCCTTTATATCTCATTGGTTTCGAGCCCCTTTTTAGTTATTGCCAATCAATTGATCAGGTCTTGATCACCCTGATAGATAGAGTCCAGTAAGGTGCTGCCCCACTGATTTCTGGGCATGTACCCAAACAGCCATGCCTGTAGATGTTGGAGACACATAGGTCACACACCTTCGTCCCAAGTATGGGATTAAGCTCCCTTTTATCTGATAAACAAGTCTGTTTGACCGGAGAGTGTTCATTGTTCTTAATATTGCCTATGTCCTGTGCATTCAGAAGTCTGAGCTGCAGCTTTTTTATCTCTGTAATCTAAGCCTGTCTGTTTCTGTATTTGGCCAATTATCCCAGCATGCTTTGTAAATTGCCCCATTTGGCCACACTTCTTAGTATCACATCTCCAAAACACAGCATTTCCTGTGCAATGGGCACCACCATGGCACAGTGGTTAGCACTATTACTTCATAATGCCAGAGACCCGAGTTCGATTCCTGGCTTGGGTCACTATCCGTGTGGAGTTTGCATGTTCTCCCTGTGTCTGAATGGATTTCCTCTGGGAGCTTTGGTTTCCTCCCACATTCTGAAAGACGTGCTGGTTAGGTGCATTGACCTGAACAGGCATTGGACTGTGGTGAGTAGAGGAATTTCACAATAACTTCATTGCATTGTTATTGTAAGTCTTACTTGAGACTGATAAATAAACTTTACAATTCAGTTCAAGGATATCACTGTAGGAATTCCTCAGGATAATGTCCTAGACCCAATAATCTTCAGTTGTTTCACCAATGGTCTCGCCTCCATCACAACGCTAGAAGTGGGAATGTTCACTGGTGACTGTATAATGTTCAGCACTCTTCGCAACTCCTGAGATACTGAAACAGCCCATGTTTAAATGCAGTGAGACATGGACAATATCCAGGTTTAAGCTGACAAGTTATATCTGTGCCACACAAGTGCGAGGCAATAACTATCTCCACTTGCCATTCAATGGCGTTACCATCACTGAATCCCCCCCGCTATCAACATCCTGAAAGTTCACCATTGACAAGAAACTGAACTGGACTAGCTATATAAATACTGTAGCTACAACAACAGGTCAGAGGCTAGGAATTCTGCAGTAAGTAACTCACCACCTTCACATGCCCTCAAAAGGCTGTCTACTATTTACAAGATACAAGTCAGGAATATTTTTCACTTGCTTCAATGATTGCAAATACAAGAACACTCAGGAAGCTCAACATCATTCAGGACAAAGTAACACACTTGATACTTGATTCCTATCCACCATCTTCAATATTCACTCACTCTGCCGCTGGCGCATAATGGCACCCGCTGCAGCATCTTACCAAATCTCCTTCAACAGCATCTTCCAAATGTATAACATCTACTATTTTCAAGGACAAGGTTAGCAGATACCTGGGAACACCACCAACTGGAGGTTCCTCTCTAAGCCCCTCAGCATACTGGGCTGGAAATATATCACTGTTCTTTCACTGTCACTAGGCCAAATTCATAGAACTCCCTCAATCTCTCCCTCAATATCAACAATCTCTCCCTCAATGTCAATAAAACGAAGGAGATTGTCATCAGCTTCAAGAAATGGAGAACATACCAATGTCCAATGGGCAACATGACAGCTCAGAGACTATCGCTGTCGCTGTGCTGACACATGGATTTGGGCCTGTGTCTGCGGGAGTTTGTGCGTTCTCCCCATGGTTGCGTGGGTTTCCTCCGGGTGCTCCGGTTTCCTCCTACATCCCAAAAATGTGCTCTTAGGCTGATTGGGTAACAAATTGTCCCTATATTGGTCCCTATATGGGAATCTTCAACAATAGGCATAGCCTAAAGACAAGGATATGTCATTAGGACGTTAGGACGGCGGCGTGGGCTCGTTGGGCTGAAGGGCCTGTTTCCCATGCTGTGTTGCTCTTTGTTGTCTACATCAACATGGGAAAAATAGAGCTTCAAGGTTTTAGCTGTTCAGATCACCAGCAAAATGTCCTGGTCTCCCCATTCGATCAGCCATGATCTTATTTTATTGGCAGGGCAGGCTCGAGGGGCTAGATGGTCTACTCCTGCTCCTATTTCTTATGTTCTAAAGTTCATGCTGACATTATAACTAAGAAAGCCCACCAGAAGACTAAGGAAATTTGGCATGTCAGCTCCAACTGTCACCAACTTTTACAGATGCATCATAGAAAGCACTCTTTCTGGTTGTATCATAGCTTGGTACGGGTCCTGCTCTGCCTAAGGCCGCAAGGAACTACAAATGGTCATGAATGTAGCCCAGTCCATCACGCAAACCAGCCTCCCATCCATTGACTCTGTCTACACTTCCCGCTGCCTCGGCAAAGCAGCCAACATAATTAAGGACCTCATGCATCCAGGACATTTTTTTTCCACCTTTGGGCAAAAGATACAAAAGTCTGAGGTAACGTACAAACTGTCTCAAGAACAACTTCTTCCCTGCTGCTGTCAGACTTTTGAATGGACCTACCCCACATTAAGTTGACCTTTTTCTACACCTTAGCTCTAACTGTAACACCACATTCTGCACTCTCTTGTTTCCTTCTCTATGAACAGTATGCTTTGAATAGTGCACAAAAAACAATACTTTTCTCTGTATGCTAATACATGTGACAATAATAAATCAAATCAAATCAAATCAAATGAATAGCCAATTGATTATTTCTGCAGTGTGTTGTAACATTACTAAAGTGTCCATATTAAGTACTTCACCAGTTGTCTAGCGTTTTGGGTTGAGTGGGAGTTGGTGAGAGATGCTATATAAAATTTAAATTTATGTTTGAGGATTATTTTGACTGTTATTCTACACAAAGGATTCAAGGAGTAAGAGTGTTACTTTTTAATGTGTTGGCCAGTAACTGTGAAATAGATCTGCAGAGATTTGAGAAGAAAGGACCAGAGCCTCCAATCTTTTGGACAATGCTTGTTAAAGCCAGTCATTAGCATTAATAGCCAGTATAATTGGAAACAATAGATATATTCATTCCTCTACAATGGCTTGTGGGGATCATTCTCAACAGGCAGAGAATGAATAGAATGTTCTTTTCTGTTTGAGCTTTACATGAAACTGCTTTCAAAGGGAAACCAGGGACATCCTATGGCAACAGGAAAAAGATGGAAAGAATATTTCACACGTAGGCAATCACAGTATCACTGAACAGTTACAGCACATGAGGCATTCAGTCCATCATGTCCATGTCAGATCTCTGCAAGAGCAACTTTGCTCGTCCCACTTCCCTGTCCTTTCTCTGCATAATGCAACATCTCAACCAGGATTCGTTGTCGGAGATATAGAGCAATTTCAGAAAGAGTCAAGGAACCAGTCGGAAATTTGGCATGTTAGCTACAACTCTCACCAACATTTACAGATACACCATAGAAAGCATTCTTTCCGGTTGTATTGCAGCTTGGTACAGCTCCTGCTCTGCCCAAGACCGCAAAAAACTAAAAAAATCGTGAATGTAACAAAACCCATCACACAAACCAACCTCCCATCCATTGATTCTGTCCACACTTTCCACAGCTTCAGCAAAGCGGTCAGCAGAATTAAGGACCCCATGCGCTTTGGGCATTCTCTCTACCATCGGATAAAAAAAAACACAAAAGTCACGAACGACCTGACTCAAGAACAACTTCTTCCCTTCAGACTTTTTAATGGATCTCATATTAAATCCAAAGGTTTGGCAGCATCTGTAAGGAGAGAAAAGAGCTGATGTTTTGAGTTCAGATGACCTTCTGTTTTGGTTTTAGATTCCAGCATGTGCAATAATTTGCTTTTATCTACCTCATATTCAGTTAATCTTTCTCTACACGCTAGCAATGACTGTAACACTACATTCTGCACTTGCTCCTATCCTTCTCTATGAATGGTATGCTTTGTAAAGCACGCGAGGATCAAGAATTATCATTTTATTTCATGTGACAATAATAAATCAAATCAAATCAAATCTCTAATGTTATGTTTTGGGTTAAGCAATTCCAGGTGGAATGCCAAGGACAGAACATGGGCTACTACTTTACACATTTATTGACCTGACCAAGGCCTTTCCTACATTCAGTGGTGAGGGCTTATGGAAGTTAAACACGGCAACACTTCACACTGATCAGAAAATGATGGCAGGATAGGAGGAGGCCATTGTATCTGTGCTAACTGGCTGCAAGATTCACCTGAAGAAGGCTACAAAAGCCAAAAGCTTGCAAGTTTACTATCAAATAAATTGGTTGGATTTAAAATTGGTGTTGTCAGACCTCTTATTGTGTTTACCCCAAGCCAACATCAGCATCTCTACATCAGATTTGGATTCTGCCAGTGTCCCTCAGATCCTGACCGCATTACAGCCATTACCACAAAGATGGACAATGAAATTGTCATCGCTGAATCCATTCACACCTTTTATTCTTTCCATGGACTGCCATTAGCACAGGTCCACCTTGTTTCTGTAGCTATGATTCATCTTTCATTCCCCCACTCTGCAGTACAAATATCTCACACTTTCTATGCCTTTTAGCTTTGACAAAGGATCACCTGCACTCAAAACGTCAGCTCTTTATATCTAGTTTTCAGGGTGATCGTGAAGAAGGTATTATTGACTATCTTTACTGATTACAGTTTGTGGATTAGGAAATTCAGGATCCAGAGGGAGGAGCTGAGCCCCAGGCCACAGAGTTTGGGGCATTTCAAAGGAATAATGGTGTTGAAGGCCAAGTAATGTGGTCAGGATCTGAGAGACACTGGCAGAATCCAAAACTCGCAGCCAGTTAGCACAGACACAATGGCCTCCTCCTATCCTGCCATCATTCTCTGATCTGTGTGAAGTGATGCCGTGTTTACCTTCCATAAGCCCTCATCACTGAATGTAGGAAAGGCCTTGGTCAGGTCAATAAATGTGTGAGGTAGTAGTCCATGTTCTGTCTTTGGCATTCCACCTGGGAATTGCCTAACCCAAAACATAACATTAGAGATGTAGTCAATAAAAGGAGTCGACATGGGTGTCCTTGTTATCTGGATGTTCCTAGGTTCAGTACAGGTCCAGAGAGATGCGATCTGCTGTGGATCTGTTGTGATGGTAAATGAACTGTAGTGAATCCATTAATTTCAACTGATCATGGATAAGGATAGATCTGATCCTCGGATTGAAGTTTTGAACTGGAAAAAGGCCAAATTTGATGAAATGAGAAGGGATCTGGGAAATGTGGATTGGCACAGGCTGTTCTCTGGTAAGGATGTAAATGGAAAGTGGGAGGCCTTCAAAGGAGAAATTTTGAGAGTGCAGAGTTTGTACGTTCCTGTCAGGATTAAATGAAAAGTAAATAGGATTAAGGAACCTTGGTTCTCGAGGGAGACTGTTACACTGATGAAGAGGAAGAGAGAGTTGTATGAAATGTACAGGCAGCAAGGAACAGATCAGATACCCAAGGAGTATAAAAAGTTCAAGAAGCTACTTCAGAGGGAAATCA
Source organism: Sphyrna mokarran (assembly GCA_024679065.1). Classification (NCBI taxonomy): domain Eukaryota; kingdom Metazoa; phylum Chordata; class Chondrichthyes; order Carcharhiniformes; family Carcharhinidae; genus Sphyrna; species Sphyrna mokarran. The sequence goes on along the minus strand of JAGIQG010000001.1, from coordinate 17,696,037 downwards.
GAAGGACCAAAAGAAAGCATGAGGTTGCTTTAGCAGACATAGAACATAGAACATAGAACATAGAACAATACAGCACAGAACAGGCCCTTCGGCCTTCGATGTTGTGCCGACCAAAATAAAAAGCAATGCCCCTCCTAACTAAACCATTCCCTTCTCTTCCATAAGAGTGACAGAGTGAAGACAGAGTGAAGGAAAATCCAAAGAGCTTTTATAGGTATGTTAGGAGTAAAAGGATAGTGAGGGATAAAATTTGTCCTCTTGAAGAACAGAGTGGTAGACTGTGTATGGAACCAAAAGAGATGGGGGCGATACTAAATGTTTTTTTTGCATCCGTATTTACTGAGGGAACAGGCATAGAATCTACGGAAGTAGGACAAACAGGTAGGGAGGTCGTGGAACTTTTACAGATTAAAGAGGAGGAGGTGCTGGCTGTCTTGAGGCAAATCAGAGTGGATAAATCCCCAGGACTGGACAGGGTATTCCCATGGACCTTCAGGAAGGCTACTAGTGAATTTGCAGGGGCCCTGACAGACATGTTTAAAATGTTAGTATTCACTGGGGAGGTACCAGATGATTGGACATGGCTCATATTGTTCCATTGTTTAAAAAAGGTTCCAAAAGAAATCCGGGAAATTATAGGCCTGTAAGTTTGACGTCAATGGTGGGAAAATTATTGGAAGGTGTGATAAGGGATAGGATCTACAAGTATTTGGATAGACAGGGACTTATTAGGGAGAATCAACACGGCTTTGTGCATGGTAGCTAATGTTTGACCAATTTTTCGAGGAGGTTACCAGAAAGTGGAAGAAGGGAAGGCAGTGGATGTTGTCTACCTGGATTTTAGCAAGGTCTTTGAAAAAGTCCCTCATGGGAGATTAGTCAGGATGGTTCAGTCACTAGGTGTACATGGGGAGGTAGTAAGTTGGATTAGACACTGGCTCAATGGAAGAAGCCAGAGAATTGGTTGTGGAGGATTGCTTCTCATGAGTGGAGGCCTGTGACTAGTGGTGTGCCGCAAGAATCAGTGTTGGGTCCATTGTTATTTGTCATCTATATCAATGATCTGGATGATAATGTGGTAAATTGGATTAGTAAATTTGCTGATGATACAAAGATTGGAGGTGTAGTGGACAGTGAGGAAGGTTTTCAAAGCTTGCAGAGAGATTTGGACCAACTAGAAAAAATAGGCTGAAAAATAGCAAATGGAATTTAACGCAGATAAATGTGAGGTATTGCACTTTGGAAGGACAAACTAAAGTAGAACATACTGAATAAATGGTAGGACTTTGAAGAATGCAGTTGAACAGAGGGATCTGGGAATACACGTACAGAATTCCCTAAAAGTGCCGTCACAGTTGGATAGGGTGGTAAATAGTGCTTTTGATACATTGGTCTTTATAAATCGGAGTATCGAGTATAAAAGTTGGAGTGTTATGGTAAGATTATATAACGCATTGGTAAGGCCAAATTTAGAGTATTGTGTAAGTTTTGGTCACCTAGTTACAGGAAGGATGTAAATAAGGTTGAAAGAATGCAGAGAAGGTTCTCGAGAATGTTGCTGGGACTTGAGAAGCTGAATTACAGAGAGAGATTGAATAGGTTAGGACTTTATTCCCTGGAGTGTAGAAGAATGAGGGGAGATTTGATAGAATTTAATTTATATATAGAGTGAATGCAAGCAGACCTTTTCCACTGAGGCTAAAGGAGAAAAAAAAACAGAGGGCATGGGTTAAGGGTGAAAGGAGAAAAGTTTAAAGGGAATATTGGCAGGGGGGGCTTCTTCACGCAGAGAGTGGTGGGAGTGTGGAATGAGATGCCAGATAAGTGGTAAATACTTTTAACATTTAAGAAAAACTTGGACAGGTTCATGGATGAGAGGGGTGTGGAAAGATAGGGTCCAAGTACAGGTCAATGGAACTGGGCAAAAAGTGGTTCAGCACAGACAAGAAGGGCAAAAGGCCTGTTTCTGAGCTGTAATTTTCTATGGTTCTATGGTTCTAAATTGGGAGGCTGGAATTGATTATCCTTCTGAAGGACTTCATGATGATGGATGTCAGAGTATTGGACACAGTCATTAAGGCACGCTGCTTGGCTTTTCTTTGGTGCCAAGATGATGGTCATCTCCTTGAAGCAAATAGGGACCTCAAATTGTTGTAACGTGACGTTGAAGATGTCTATGAATTCCCTCGCCAGCTGATCCACGCAGGCTCTGAGTGCTCATCATGGTACCCCATCCATTGCTTTCTATGGGGTTCCGTATTTTTGCAAAAAAAAAAGCTGAACGCAAATCACTAATTATGAATACCTTGGAGAAAGTCTGTGATGAGAGCCACTTGCTGCCCTTGTATGATGTTACCTGATACAGGTGAGGAAGTTCCAGGAGAGCTGACAACCCCATGTTTTGCAATTCACACAGGGAATCAGAGCTGCAGTGGTAACAGGCACGCCGAGCCAATGAAAAGTTATAGGTTTCACATCAACCTATAGGCTGAGGGATTTGAGGTTATTTTCATTAGAAAGGAGGAGGCTAAGAGGGGACCTAATTGAAACATATAAGATGATTAGAGGTTTAGATAGGGTAGACAGTGATAGCCTTTTTCCTAGGATGGAGAAAGCTAGCACGACGGGACACAGCTTTAAATTAAGGGGTATGAGTTATAGGACGGATATCAGAGGTAGGTTCTTTACTCAAAGAGTGATTAGGGAGTGGAATGCCCTGCCTGCAGCTGTTGTAGATGCGCCAAGTCTGGTGGCGTTTAAGAGGTTAGTTGATAAGTATATGGAAGAGAAGGGAATGGTTTAGGTTGGAGGGGCATTGCTTTTTATATTGGTCGGCGCAACATCGAAGGCCGAAGGGCCTGTTCTGTGCTGTAGTGTTCTATGTTCTATGTTAACAATCTACTTCCTCTAGATGGTGAGTTGCAAGTCATACGGCACTTAATTAATCTGATTCAATTAGTCAATGAATGAGCCTGAAGTGTCATCAGCAAAGCTCTTGGGTAACTTTGAGGCCTGGATGCAGTTTGCTTTTCAATAGCCAATGAAGTTGCACTCTTGTGACATTTATTAGAATAGTTTATCCAATTTATTCAAGTTTCAACCATACACTATCCAACAATTTATTTCAAATAAAATTGAAAGCTTGATGTATTCATTAATGGAATAATTAATCTGTACACCAACGCTGTCCCCCGTCTAACTCTGCAAGCCTCACCATGTCTCAGAAGTGTTTGTGCTTATTCAGGATAATATATCTCCCAATCCTCATTTTAAGGAAGTGTGGTGGGAAGCTCATCAGAAAAGTCACAAACTGAGTTTCTTGCTGCATGCAAATTACTTGAATATTTTGTAAACTGGCCATTTTTGAATGTTCTTGCAGATATTTTAGGATTAAAGTATTGTTTTTGCAAAAAAAAGCTGAATGCAAATCACTAATCATGAATACCTTGGGGAAAGTCTCTGATAGGAGCCAATTGCTGCCTGTTTATGATGTTCCCTGAAAGAGGTGAGGAAGTTATCAGGAATATGGATCAGACTGTAACAGAAAGTCAGTAGAAACAGTTCCAGGAGGTAATGGTCGAGTGGTATTATTATTATTTGATAAATAATCCAGAAACTCAGGGGATGCAGGTTCATATCCAGATGGTGGAATTTGAATGCAGTAAAAAAAATCTGGAATTAAGAATCTGCTAGAGACTGTGAAACCATTGTTAATTGTTGGAAAAACTCATTTGGTTCACTAATGTCCTTCAGGGAAGGAAATCTGCCGTTCTTACCTGTTCTGGTCTAATCTGACCCCCAGAGCCACAGCAATGTGGTTGAGTCTCAACTGCCTTCTGAAAAAAGCCACTCAGTTCAAGGACAACAAGGGATGGGCAGTAAATGCTGGCCAGCTAGTCTTGCCCATGTTCCACAGATGAGAAAAAGAACTGTGAATGCAGTTACAGCCTGGAATGGGATTGGCTTCTACCTGGCTTGGTAAAGTCAGTGTGTGGGATGACATAAGAGATCTTACAGCCCAACTTAGACTACTCCCCCACCATACAAATTATATATTTCAAGAATGCACGAAATGGATTTCCCATAAATTCTTCCATGGAGCTAAGAAATAATAGTCCATTTCCCATCTAAGAGTGTTATGTTCATGACGTACTGCCAACATAGCTGAGATCATAAAATCATAGAATCCCTACAGTGCTGAAAGAGGCCATTCAGCCCATTGAATCTACACCGAAACAATCCCATCCAAGTCCTAGCCCCATAATCCTATATATTTACTCCACTAACCTACATATTGTGGGATACTAAAAGGTAATTTAGCATGGCAAATGTGCCTAACCCGCACATCCTTGGACTATGAGATGAAACCAGAAACCCACGCAGACACAGGGAGAATGTGCAAACTCCACACAGACAGTGACCCAAGCTGGGAATCAAACCCGGGTCCCTGGTACTGTGAGACAACAGTGCTAGCCACTATGCCACTGTACCGGCCCAAGATCTGCTTAGTGTGGGTGCAATCAAGTTGAAACCAGATTGTAGCTTCGTAGCACGAGGCACAGTGTAAAATAGGAGCTTTCAAGTTCTCAAATCATAGAACTATAGAAAATTACAACACAGAAGGAGGCCATTTGGCATGTCGATGCCAACTCTTTGAAAGATCAGTTGTGCTTACTTCCTTAGTCTATGACCAGAAGACATATTCGAAATATAGAATGAGATCCTACAAGATTGAAGTTAGGGAACATTTCTCCCTGCAAAGCATGTTAGATGTTTCCTCCGTAAGAATTTAGCAACACCAATTATTAATCCAACCGATTTATTTGATAGTAAAAAAGCGAGCTTTCAACACTCCCGTGTCTTCCTCAGGCAAGTGCAGTGTTCTGGTCTGCAATAGCACACATCAGCACAGTCAGAGATTGCTGATTAGAATGCGAATCCTTACATCTAACCTGCTATTCAAGTGTTAAAGTGGCTAACAATGTGTGTGAAGGGTATCCTGAGCATTGATTAGAGAATTGTGTATTTTCTCCAGACAGCACAGTAAGTGAGGTTTTTTGCTAACCCAGGCAAGTTACGGGGGTTACATATAGTGTGTCATTCACAGTTCGAAAGACATGCTGGTTAGGTGCATTGACAATGCTGAATTCTCCCTCAGTGTATCCGGCCAGGTGTCAGAAAGTGGCAACTAGGGGATTTTCACAGTAACTTCAATGCAGTATTAATATAAAAATACTTGTGATAAGTTTAATAAATAAACTTTAACTTTAAAACTACAGGAGTGCAGGGACCATTACTTCCCGATAAACCGTAACCTTGGTCTCAGGTTTGAAGTCCTGGTCCTCAAATGCTGTTGATTGACTGAGGACTGGGCTAGCACACTGGAGGTGAGGATATGTTTCGCTATCTATGTGTATCTTCATCAAGAGAAATAGGGTGATAATAGTCAGAGATTTTAATTCTCCCAACATTGACTGGGACAGCCATAGAATTAGAGGATTGAATGGAGAGAAATTTGTTGAGTGTATTCAAGAGGAATTTCTCATTCAGTATTATACCTTATAATATATTATATTATACCTTATAATTATAATTATTATTTATAATTATAATTATTATTATAATTATTATTATACCTTTCCCATCTTTCCTCTTGGCCGGCACATATTTATCTTGCAACATTTTCAGTATTCCCTTGAAAGAGTCCCACATGCCTAGCATGGACTTACCCTCGAACAAACGTTCCCAATCAGTTTCCCTAAGTTCCTGCCTAATCCGATCATAGTTAGCCTTCCCCCAATTCAGCATCCTGCCCCTAGGCATCCTTTTCCATCTGTAACCTAAAGTAGACAGAATTGTGGTCACTGTTAGCCACATGTTCCCCTACTACAACATCAACCACCTGCCCTTACCGTGTGCAATCCCTATTATAGAAAGGATATTCTTAAACTAGAACTAATGCAGAAAAGATTTACTAGGATGCCACCTGGACTTGATACATTGAGTTATATGGAGAGGCTGAATAGACTGGGACTTTTTTCTCTGGAGCTTAGGAGGCTGGGGAGTGACCTTATAGAGGTCTATAAAATAATGAGGAACACAGACAAGGAAGATAGTCAGTGTCTTTTGTTAAAGGTAGGGGAGTCTAAAACTAGAGGGCATAGTTTAAGGTGAGAGGGGAGAGATACAGAAGTGTCCAGAGGGGCAATTTTTTTCACAAAGAAGGTGATGAGTGTCTGGAATTAGCTGCCAGAGGTAGTAAGGTGCAATTTTATCTTTTAAAAAGCATTTAGATGGTTAGAAAAAGAAACATAGAAAATTACAGCTCAGTATCAGGCCTTTTGGTTTTTCTTGTCTGTGCCGAACCATTACATGGGTACAATGGGTACAGAGGGATATAGGACAAATGCAGGTAATTGGGATTGGCTTAGGGTTTTAAAAAAAATGAGCGGCATGGACAAGTTGGGCCAAAGGGCCTGTTTCCACGCTGTAAACCTCTATGACTCTATGAGAGGAGGTTCCCAGGTTATAGAAAATGGTCCATATTTCAAACTTCTCACTGTTGATGTTCACTGATGATCACTATTTGTGGTCTGAGGGCTGCTACGAAAAGAGCCTTAGTTTTCCAGGTGAAGGCCAATTTTCTCATATGCTTCAGAGAAGGAGTTGACAATGGCCAGGAGCTTAGTGTGTGTCAGCTGTAGACTGAATGAAGCTGTGGTGACATCTTCATAGCTGCAGTTCTCAGCAGAGCCACTGGGTGACAGCACCATTCTGGATCTGATTATTCGCCCTCAGCTCTCGGTTTGTCTAACTGGCAGCTCCGTAAAACATTACTGCAGACTCCCATTCTGGACCCCCTGAGCTAGAACGTCTCCAGCACCACTAACCCTATCTCCCTGCTGAAAAACAGATCCCACATTGATTCCTTCCCTGTTGAACTGGAGAGATATTGATCAAGAAAGCCCCCTTTTGCCTTTCAGGTATTATACTCATTTCATAAAGTTTATTTATTTATTGTCCCAATTAGGCGTACATTAACACTGCAATGAAAATCCTCTAGTCGCCACATTCTCCTCCACCTGTTAGGGTACACTGAGGGGCCATTTGGCACAGCCAATGCACCCAACCAGCACGTCTTTCAGGCTGTGGGAGGAAACCCACGCAGACACGGACAGAATATGCAGATTCCGCACAGGCAGTGACTCAAGCTGGGAATCAAACTGGGGTCTCTCGTGCTGTGAAACAGCAGTGGTAACCATATGCCACTCACAGAATTAACCCATGGCACTATGTTACCCCTAAGTGATATCAGAGCAATTAATCTCTCCTCATAATACTTCTGTTTACATGCCCTTGAAATACACAAGTAAAACTAACCACCTAACTCTGTTTAATGTTTAGTGATTTATTCAAAAATCCTCACCAGCGTAAGAGCTGCTGCTTTGACCCTCCACTCAAGGCCTCTCCATCACTGATGTCAGGCTCAGCAGCTTCTGACTTCCTGGATTATCCCTGTTTCCTTTCTTAAACAAGGGGAACAACATTGGCTATTCTCCAGTCCTCTGGAGCCTCACAATTAGGACAGCAAATGCATAGGAGCACTGCCACTTGCAAGTTCACCTCCAAGTTACTCACCATCCAGACTTGAAACAATTTTGATCAACACTTCCAGTCTGGATGACCCTTCGTCAGAGTCCTGTTCTCCTATCTATTCACTCCATTAACTTTATTCTCTCTTCATAGGTGCCGCCAGATCTGCTGAGTTTCTCGCAATCCTGGAACTCCCTTCCTAATAAAACTGTGGGTGTACCTACAATTTGATTTGATTTATTATTCTCGCATGTATTGGGTACAGTCAGAATTCTTACAACACCAGGTTAAAGTCCAACAGGTTTATTCAGTAGCACGAGCTTTCAGAGCACTGCTCCTTCATCAGTGAATGGAGATCTGGGTTCAAACACAGGGCATGTGTAGACACAGATTCAAGATAATGTTTGGAATGTGAGTCTTTACAGGTGATCAAGTCTTTACAGGTCCAGGCAATGCGAGTGGAGAGAGGATGTGAATTGTCTCAAGCCAGGACAGATGATAAGATTTTCCAAGCCCAGGCCAAGTGGTGGGGGTTACAGATAGTGTAATATGAACCCAAGATTCTGGATAAGGCCATCCTCATGCGTGCAGAACTTGCACGGCGATTCTGCGTTGTTGTGTGTCATGAAGGCCATCTTGGAGAATGCTTATCCAAAGATCGGAGGCTGAATGCCCGTGACTGCTGAAGTGTTCCCTGACAGGAAGAGAACATTCCTCCCTGGTGATTTTCAAACAATGTCCATTCATCCGTTGTCATAGAATCTGCATGTCATCCCAACGTATCATGCCTCGGGACATCTTTTCCTTCCGAGTATCAGGTAGACAACGCTGGCCTAGTCACAACAGTATGTACCGTGTACCCGGTGATGGTGTTCTCATGTGAGATGATGGTAGCCATGTCGATAATCTGGCATGTCTTGTAGAGGTTGCTGTGGCAGGGTTGTGTGGTGTCGTGGTCACTGTTCTCCTGAAGACTGGGGAGTTTGCTGTGAACAATGGTCTGTTTGAAGTTGTGCAGTTGATTGAAGGCAAATATTGGGGTGTGGGGATGGCCTTGGCAAGGTATTTGTCCCCATCAATGGATGTTGAAGGTTCCAGAGAAGATGCCGTAGCTTCTCTGCTTGGAGAAGTACTGGACGACAAAGGGTACTCTAACCTCCATGTTTGTGTTCTGAGGTGCGATTTTTCACTGTGGCGCTTCGGAACTGTCAATCTAGAGTCGAGCGCCATGCTGATCAATGAGTTGAGTGCCGTATCCTGCTCTTATGAGGGCATCTGGAGATATCTGTTGCGATCCTCCTCATCCGAGCGGATCCTGTGTATATGGAGAGCTTGTATGTAGGGGTGGCTTCTTTAACTTGTTTAGAGTGGAAGCTGGAGAAGTGGAGCATCGTCAGCATCACCTATTCCTCCCCCCACATCTTCATCCGTCACCCTCTCATTTCAGCTTCTCTGCCATTCGGCCATTCACACCCTTTATTCTCGCTGTGTATTGCTATTAGCCTTTCTCCTGGTTTCTGTGGCTATGACTCATTTTTCATTCCCTCCCCCTGTAGTATAAATATCTCCCACTTTCTACGTCTTTTAGCTTTGACGAAGGGTCAACTGGACTCGAAATGCCAGCCCTTTTCTCTCCTTACAGATCTTGCCAGAGCTCCTGAGATTTTCCAGCACTTTCTCTTTTGGTTTCAGATTCTAGCATCCACAGTAATTTATTTTTACCTAAAAACTTGAAGCTCTCGATCATTTCAAGTTTGCCCCGACTGATCTGGACAGGGGCATGTTCTCCACTATCCTCCCTGAACTCGATGACAATCTTCTTCACTTTGTTGATATTAAGAAAGAGATTATTGTCATTGCACTGTTCACCAAATTCTCTACCTCATTCCTGTACTCTGCCTTGTCATTGTTTGACATCCGACCCACTACGATGGTATCATCAGCAAACTTGACAATGGAGTTGGCAGAAAATTTGGTCACATAGTCATAAATATATAAGGAGTACATTACGTGCATGTACCTATAAGGTGGCTCATCACTAGATGGGGAATAAATGCTAGTCTAGTCAGCAACGCCCCATCCCATAAAATAATTTTTTTTAAAAAGGCATGTATCTGTAAAACAAATATTTCTCCATCACGTTTCAGAATTTTGACAGCAGTATGTCCCAGAAACTTTATTGACTTTCAATAAGTTGGCAGTTTATTTGGCTGCGAAACACTTTAGGACAATTTACTGCAATAAATGCTCAAAATAACTTCAAGTTGTTGCTGTTTCACAATAGCCAATTAAATTGCATTCTCATGGCAGATATTTGAATAATTCCTGAATACTTTCGTGTTTCCACTATGTGCTAAATAGCTCTTAATTTAATTTAAATGTATGTGAAATGGGATGAGCTGAATTAATGTGTCAACAGCACAATCCAATGAGTTCACCTTGTGTTAAATGTGTTTGCGCTCACTCAGGATTTTATATAGTTCCCAGATGCCCTCAAATTATATGTGATGGGAAGCTCACCATTGAGATCACTTGCCCATACCTTTGGAAGGTCTGAGAGAAGAGCCAATAACTGCCTTTGCAGGGTATTACCTGATACAGGTGAGGAAGTCAGCAGGAATATGGTTCAGGCAGTAACAGAGAGCAGGAGAAACAGATCCAGGACTGTGGATGCAATTACTGACTGGAATGGGAATGGCTTCTGGCTGGCTTGCTAAGCTCAATGTGTGAGGTGAGGTAAGAGATCTTGCAACCCAATTCAGTCTACTCTCCCATCACACAGATTTCATGCTGATCCACAAACCCCTCCAGCTCAGCGGAGAATGAAGAACCTTCCCATAATTCCACTCCTGACCCCTTGCCAACCTGACTGGGTTACATCTATCTGATGACATCACCGCAATAATTTGGATCTCAAACAACGATGAGTCGGAGTATAGGAAAGAGATAGAGGCCGCGATTTTCCCAAAAGGAATGTTCTCAAGTGTTGAATCTGCGGGAAAGGTGGTGTAAATCACGATTTTTTTTTCAGTGGGGGTTCACACGGGAATCTCCTATACTTTGTGCAATGCAAAATCCACAGTCATGAGTCTCATTAAAATCTCAGGGGCAAGGCCCATTCCCGCCCGGGAAGCTGAATCCCAGCAGAACTCTGCACATGCGCAGTAGCCCCAAACTGTCAGTCTCTGATCAGATGGCCAACTAGAACACTGGCCAGCCCAAGACCCCGCGCAATGCTACCCCCGCAACACCCCCCCTCGCGGCCCCCATCCATTCACGGGTCGCCCCGACTTCCCCCTATCCCAGACCGCCCTGATCTCCAGCCCTCTATCCTACCACCCTCCAAATGAGCAATGACGATCCTCCCGCCCCCATCTATACTCTCCCCACTCCTATTGATTGCCTGCTAGGCTCTGTTCCCCAGTAGACAGCACCCCCTATGTCCTGCCCTCTTGGCATTGCCCCAGGCCAGGTGGGCAGTGTTAAGGTGTGCCCTGGGTAAGAACATTTTTCCCCTTGGGCAGTGCTGAGGGGTGCAGGCTGACACTGCCAGGGGGTACCACCCCCATTGCCCAACCCCGGGGGAGGGGGTCCCGATTGCCTTTCCTTCACTCCAACGTGGCGAAAGTGGGGAGATAATCTGAACCCCAGTGGAATGATAGGGTTGAGTGGGAGATGCTAGTGGGCTTGGAGAAATCCGCTGCGGGCCAGCTAATCACGTTAAAAAGAGATGTAAAATATATCAGATATTTGGCGTCAGGAACTCATGGCCCACTGCACATTAAGGCAGCAGGATGGGAGAATCATCCCCAGAGAATCTGGTCAACTGGTGCAACAACAATAATCTCTCTGTCAGTATCAGTAAAATGAAGGAGCTCGTCATCGACTTCAGGAAGCGCAGTGGAGGACATGCTCCTATCTACATTAACAGGGATAAAGTGGAAATTGTCGAGAGTTTCAGTTTTCTAGGTGTCACCAATAACTTGCCCTGGACTCCACCCCCCCCCCCACTCTTCTCTCCATGCTGACACTATAATTAAGAAAGCCCACCAATGCCTCTACTTTCTCAGAAGGCTAAAGGAATTTGGCATGTCAGCTACGACTCTCACCAACTTTTACAGATGCGCCGTATAGAGCATTCCTTCTGGTTGTATCACAGGTTGGTATGGCTCCTGCTCTGCCCAAGATTGCAAGTAAAGAGTTGTGAATGAAGCCCAATCCCTCATGCAAACCAGCCTCCCACCCACTGACTCAGTCTGCACTTCCCACTGCCTCGGAAAAGCAGCTAACATAATTAGGGAACCCATGCAACCCGGATATTCTCTCTTCCATCTTCTTCTGTTGGGAAAAAGATACAAAAGTCTGAAATCATGTACAACAGCTTCTTCCCTGCTGCCATTGGACTTTTGAATGGACTCATCTTGCATTAAGTTGATCCTCCTCTACACCCTAGCTATAACTGTAACACTATATTCTGCACTCTCTCCTTTTCTTCTCTCTATGTCTTCTATGAAGGGTACGCTTTGCCTGTAAGGGACAAGAAACGATATTTTTCACTATTTATCAATACACGTGACAATAATAAATCAAATCAAATTTCTCTCTATGCCTCCAAAGGCATTTCTAAATAATTCAACTGCTTATCTGACGTGAAGTGCTAGATGCAAAATAATTCGTCCAGTTAAATATTGGAAGGATTGAAGCCTGGTTTCTTTGTCCTCACTCCAATCTCCATTCCCTCTAATCTGATTCCATCTCCCTGCCCAAGAACAGGCTGCAATTAAACCAGTTTGTTTGTAAACTTTGTGTCACTTTAATCCTGAGAAGAATGGCCAATCTCTAATTCATGCCACCTCTTAGACTGCTCAGTTCCACTTCCATAACACTGCTTGACGTTGCCTCTATCTCAGCCCATCTACCGCTAAAACCCTCAACCATGCCTCCATGGTCTTCACAATTCCAATGCACTTCAGGCTGGTCTCCCACATTCTACTCTTCATAAACTAGAGGTTCAATCAAAACCCTGCTGCCTGTTCACCAATCATTCCTGCGCCCGCTGACTGATATTGGCTGCTACTCAAGCAAGATCTTGATTTTAAAATAAAATCATAGAGGTTTACAGAATGGAAGCAGGTCCTTCTGCCCAACTTGTTCATGCCGCCCTTTTGTTTCGACCACTTAACTGGTCCCAAAATCTCATCCTTAGTTTCAAATCCCTCCATGGCCTCACCTATTCCCCATCACTGTAATCTCCTCTAACCCCACTACTCTCCGAGATGTCCGTGCTCCTCTCTTCCTAGCCTCCTGCACACTCCCAACCATGTTTCCACTGCCATTAGTGGCCGTGTCTTCACTTTACTTAGCCCCAAATACTGGAATGCCCGCCTCCACCTATCTGCCTCTCTCTCCAGCTTACTTCCCTCAAGAGGCTTGTTAAAACTTACCTCTTTAAGCACACCTGACTAAATAGCTGCTTATGTGGCTTGGTGTCATACCCTGATTTTTAATGCCACTATGAAGTTCCTCGGGATGTTTCATTACATCAAGGGTGCTATGTAAATGTAAGTTGATACAGTAGTGTGATATAGGGTAAAGGGGAGGTGCTGCAATGAAAGTATTGGCTCCTAACTAGTGTACAGCCCTATTACGCTCAGTCCCATCTTGCCTATGTTTTGAGCAATTGCCAGCTAGTCGACCAAGGAGGGCATCATGCTGGAACTATTTTGTGACCTTGCATGAGCTCCATTCATCTTCCAGCAGGGTCACGTGATTGTAATTCAGAATTCTGACTGTCTTTTTCACTTCCATTGTCTGGGGCAAGAAAGATGTTCCCAATGGTGGGAATATAGAGTAGACAGTTCACGACAGAGATGTGGAAATATAAACTCAGAGGGAGTGGTCGGCCTATGGAATTTACTACCACAGAAAGTTGATGAGGCCAGTTGTGTATGTTTTCAAGAAGCAGTTGGATGTAGCACATGGGGCAAAAAGGGGACCAAGGATGGGCGGCACGGTAGCATAATGGTTAGCTTTACAGCTCCAGGTTTGATTCCTGGATGGGGTCACTCTCTGTGTGGAGTTTGCACGTTCTCCTCGTGTCTGCGTGGGTTTCCTCCCGGTGCTCAGGTTTCCTCCCACAGTCTAAAGATGAGTTAGGTTGATTGGTCATGCTAAAAAATTGCCTCTTAGTGCCTTGAGATGCGTAGATTAGTGGATAAATGTGTGGGGGTAGGGTCTGGGTGGGATTGCGGTCAGTGCAGACTCGATGGGCCAGATGGCCTCTTACTGCACTGTAGAGTTTCTATGATTCTAGGATTTGGGGGGAAAGTGGGATCAAGCTATTGAGTTGGATGAACGGCCATGATCATATTGAATGGTGGAGCAGGCTCGAAGGGCTGAATGGCCTATTCCTTCTTTCTAGGGCATAGAAATCAGCAGCAATTGAGATCAAATAATTGATCCAAAGATGCACGGGTTACGTTGACTGGCCATGATAGGTTGCCCCTTAGTATCAGGGGGGTTAACAGGGTAAATATACTGGAAAAAGTCTCACAACACTAGGTTAAAATCCAAGGCTGAGTGGCCCACTCACTTGATGAAGGATCAGTGCTCCGAAAGCTCGTGATTCCAAATAAACCTGTTGGACTTTAACCTGGTGTTGTGACACTTCACCCCAGCCTAACACTGGCATCTCCACAACATGGTTTTACTGGGATCGCTTCTGGATGGTATGGTCAGTGCAGCCTCAGTGGGTCGATTAGCCTCCATCTGCACTGTAGGGATTCTGTAATTCTAACTCAGGGTAAACCAGGTCTCAAACTTCAGTAAATATTATCACTAGAAAACGTCGGTTTCTCTTCATCCTGTTTTTATCTTGCTCTCGGCAACTATTAGACACATGATGTGTATCCGTGATTCTGTTTCTTTTCGTGGCACCGTGTTGCTGCACCACTTACAACGCAAACCACAAAACTACAAGTAAATGTGGTCTTTTGTAGAGTTTTCAACATTGTTTTGACTGTCTGCACAGTATGAAGCACTAAGGGAGCTGTTTTCCAGTTTGAGGAGAGGATAGTCTGCGTGGTGCTGAATAAACTCCGGACATTGAATCTTGACATCAGTTCAGCTGGCATTCTCTGCCAATCCATTCATCTATAATGACCTCGATTTTAATTTTAAAAAAGCCCAACAGCAGCACAACACTTAGCACTGCTGCCCCACGACGCCAGGGACCCAGTTCAATTCCAGCCTAGTGTCACTGACTGTGCGGAGTTTGCACATTCTCCCCATGTCCGCACAGGTTTCCTCTGGGTGCTCCAGTTTCCTCCCACACTCCAAAGTTGTGTGTGTTTAAGTGTGAGTTCCCTGCGGGTGCTCCCACACTCCAAAGATGTGCGGGTTAGGTTGATTGACCATGCTACATTGACCCTTAGTGTCAGTGGGATTAGCAGGCTAAATACACGGGGTTACAGGAAGAGGGCCGGGGTGGGATTGTTGCCAGTGCAGGCTTGATGGGCCAAATGGCCTCCTTCTGCACTGTAGGGATTCTATGATATTCTGTGAGTAGCGAATTGCAACTATCGACTGAGGGGAAAGGGAGGATGGTCAGTTGAAGGGGGAGACAAGTGTCGTGATTCGATTTCTGTTCTTTGCTGCGAGAAAAACTCTCAGTAAGCTGTATGAAATTAACCGGGACACATGTTTTATGAAACAGGCCCCACCAAACATTACATCATTCACACTTAGGCAGCTGGTCACGTCAAACAAATCATAATCACCATCGCCATAGGAGGCAAAGCACTGGTGGGTAACCTGTGGATCTGGAGTCACATGCGGCCACTCTGGGTTCTGAGCGCAGCCCATGAGGCATTTTCTTAACCATTGCCCATGCACAGTTCTGCTGATTTCCATCCCTGTAATTATTTTCTTATCACTGTACACATGTAAAGGAAGGGCAAGTGAAGTGAGGGGCATGCTGATTGCTCACAGCTTTGCCTGTGAGAGCCGTGTGCTGCCTCTGTGTTCAAAATATAAATATTCCTTTTATCTTTACCATTCGATATGGATGACAGTTCCATTAATATATGAATGCTTCAGCATTTTCTGTAACTCATTATAAAGTATTCAGCAAGCGTTAAATGTATTTTATTTTATTAGTGGTGTCATGGTTAGTGAACAAACCTGATTTCAATCTTATGGCCCACTGAGATGAAGGATGTCCACTCACGTGGCCCACTCACTCGATTAGATTGTCCCTCACTGGGCCAAGTGCATCACATTTTGTGTATTAAGTATACAGATAATTTTGGGATGTCTAGTAAGTTCTTGGTTCCTTGTTAATCCCATTATTTAATGAATCACCCACCACACTGTGCCCCCTCTTTGTGTGAACTTCATTTCTTTATGCACTATGGATTTCAATCACAAACTTGTCAAAATTAAACCCAAGTTCTGTGGTTATAGTAAGGTGAATATTGAGCATTAAAATATATTAGAAGAACTCTGGAATTAGGCACGCTACAATAGCTGGACTGAGTTAGCCGATAGGTAACCCCAAGGTTCTTGATCAGTCAAGAAAAGTTTATTTATTAGTGTCGGAAATAGGCTTACAGTCAGAGATATCAGAGCCGGAACAGACAGTGTGGGAAGGCACTGCAACATGTTTAAACTTTATTTATTAGTGTCACAAGTAGGCCTACATTCACACTACAATGAAGTTACCGTGAAAATTCCCTACTCGCCACCCTCTGGTGCCTATTTGGGTACACATTAGCACAGCCAATGCACCTAACCAGCACATCTTTCGGAATGTGGTGGGGAACCAGAGCACCTGGAGGAAACCCACGCAGACACGGGGAGAACATGCAAACTCCACACAGACAGTGTCCCAAGCTGGGAATTGAACCCTGGTGCTATGAAGTAGCAGTGCTAACCACTGTGCTACCACACTGCCCCACAATAATAGCAATCATGATGATGAATTGAAGTACATTTGCGTTTTGGTTGGCTTGTTTTGGAGTGTGCAGCTGTTGGTCTCAAATATATTGGATGGGTGATCCATTTTTAAACAATGGTTAAAAATGATTGGTGTTACTGTTTGTTGCTGAAAGTGGATAAATCACATGAATACCAAAGCTATTTCTTTTAATAATGAAGTGAAATAATGAACTTCTTTAGACATTTTCATTTCTGAAACCATTCTTGTAAATGTTTTCTGCATCCTCTCTATGACTTTAAATTCTTTTTAAACTGTTGTGCCAAGAATTGGACACAATACTTAAACTGAGGCTAGAGCATTGTTATGTTTATTTATTTATCAGTGTCACAAGTAGGCTGACGTTAATACTGCAATAAAGTTACTGTGAAAATCCCCTAGTTGCCACACTCTGGGACCTGTTCATGTACACTGAAGGAGAATTCAGCATGGTCAATGCACCTAACCAGCGCATCTTTAGGAGGAAACAAGAACACCCGGAGGAAACCCACGCAGACATGGGGAGAGCGTGCAGACTCCACACAGGTAGTGACCCAAACCAGGAATCCCTGGCGCTATGAAGTAGCAGTACAAACCACTTATGCCACCATCTGTCCTATACCTCCTCCCTCCCAACATTCAAAGGCGAAAACTTTCCTTTCAGATGAAGCAGCATTTCACTAGCACCTCCTCCAATGTGATCTTCAATGCAGTCTCCTTTATGCATGTTAGAGACTAAATGCAGACCCAGAGACAGCTTTGAGGAACACCTTCACTCAGTCTGCAAGTATGACCCCAATTTTCCTGTGGCTGGCTATTTTAACTCAACATCTTGTTTTTGTGTCCACATGATCATCTTTGACCTGCTGCAATGTTCCAGCGAAGCCCAACGCATATTGTAGGAACAGTACCTTATCATTCGATTAGGCATTTTAAAGCCTTCTGAACTCAGCATTGAATTCAACAACTGTGGACTGTCACCCTTCTTCCCCTTTTTGTATTATTATTCTGTTCCTCTAGCTTGTTCCAACACAGCCCCCATTCCCCCACATGACTATAGTTGTTCAGTTTTGCTCCCACTCAGCAATGACCTCTGTTTTCCAATTGACATATTCTGCTAGCTTAACTTTTGCTATTAACACTCCTTCAGTGTTAATACTGTCATTAACTCTTTATCATGTCCTTGAGATCTCAGTCAATCTCTGCTTAGCTCCAACCTATCACTGACTTTTCATTCTGTCCCATCTCCTTTCCAACTATACAATTTGTTAGATTTCTATCCCTCTTCCATTACAGAACCCAACCTCCCATCCATTGACCCTGTCTACACTTCCTGCTGCCTCGGCAAAGCAGCCAGTGTAATTAAGGACCATGTGTTCTCTCTTCCACCTTCTTCCATTGGGAAAAAGGTACAAAAATGTGAGGTTATGTACCAACCAACTCAAGAACAGCTTCTCCCCTGCTGCTGTCAGACTTCTAAATGGACTTACCTTGTATTAAGTTGAACTTTCTCTATGGCCTAGCTATGATTGTAAGACTACATTCTGCACTGTTTTGTTTCCTTCTCTATGAACAATATGCTTTGCCAATATTGCGCACAAGAAGCAATATTTTTCGCTGTATGCCAATATATTGGCAATAATAAAGAATATTAACTGTGTTTCTCTTAGGGATTCCCTGTTGAGCAATAATGAAGAAGTGTATGTTGTTTCTCCAAATGAGTTTTCTAAAATTACTTTTCACTCAGCCGATATATTTTTAATTTGCTACCGCAAAAAGTAACCAAAATACTCAGGTAGCAAGTTTAACCAAATATACTGAGGAATTTAAAACAAGCCGGTGGGAAAGTAGCAAATGAGAAAGGTATGCTGGTGGGACAGTTCCAGTTAAGATGGCCGCTGGCTCCCTTTGATGACTGAAATCCTGAGCAAAATTCTTGTCACGAGGCTCGATAAATCCTGAGAATTTTGGCACTGGAGTTAAGAAATTCACTAGAGGAATAGCTGTGTCCAATTTGGTCCTCTCTCGATTCCATTGGCCCAACTGTTGATTCTCTCATCAATGCCCTTACCAACATCAACACGACTCTCTCACAGTGACAGGATCTGTATACTGGAGTACAAGCTACTGTGGTGATTAACGAGAGTGTCTCCCTATGGGTTAAGTCAACAACTTGGAAAACTAGGCTAGATGATAAAACCTATGCATTGTTGGTCTACCAGAGGGGACTGAAGGCCAAACCCCAATATGATTTATTCAGAAAGGTGGCGGCCAAAAAGACTTTCCCTAACTCCCAGAGCTAGACAGAGTCCATCATACTCTTTGACCAAAACCTTGCCCTGGTGACCCATATACGAACTATTTTCAGATGGTTCCATCGCTATGAAGAGGAGATTGTGTTTTGGGAGGCAAATGGAGCATTGCGATGCCACTTACCAGGACTGTTCAATCAGGATTTACCCAGATATGAGTGCGGATCTGACAAGGAGGCGAGCAGCATCAGCGCAGGACAAGGAATAAGGGAGGGGATCCAAACTGAGTCATAGATCCAGGACTGGACCTTGCAAGTCCAGAGCTTACATTCCTTCAGGCGTGTCCAAGGCTCTGTCTATATTTACAACTCAAATGTGTTGTGTTGGCCCTTGGCTTTTCTGTTACTCAGCCGTGAGTGACTTTAGCAACTCCTCTCATATCCCCCATGCTTACTCAAGCATCAACCACTTTTTCTTAGACAGAGCTTTCTTCCCTACAGTTAAATCGGCTGAGTATTCTGCCATTGTCACCTCAGACCATGCACTCCACTCAGAGCCAGACTGTCAACCCTATCTATACCTCGCATAATTTTATAGAATTCTATCAGGTCTCCCCTCAGCCTCCATCGCTCCAGAGAAAACAACCCTTGTTTGTCCAGCCTTTCCTAATAGCTCTTACCCTCTAATCCAGACAGCATCCTAGTAAACCTCTTCCGCACTCTTTCCATATCCTTCCTCTAGTGTGGTGACCAGAATTGAATGCAATACTCTACGTGAGGCTTAACCAAAGTTTAATGCAACATGACATCCTGACTCTAGCACTCAATGCCCTGATCAAAAAGGTAAGTATGCCTTCTTTACTACTCTATCTACTTGTGTGGCCACTTTCAGGGAGTTATGAACTTGAACCCAAGATCCCTCTATACATCAATGCTGTTCTGATGTGGAGATGCCAGCGTTGGACTGGGGTAAGCACAGTAAGAAGTCTTACAACACCAGGCTAAAATCCAAAATGGATTTTGCTACCAAATAAACCTGTTGGACTTTAACCCGGTATTGTGAGACTTCTTACTGTGTATAGGGTCATGGCATTAACTGTAAACTTATCCTTAACATTTGTTCTCCCACATTTGCCCGGATTAAAGTCCACCTGCCATTTCTCCACCTATATCTGCAACTGATCTATATCGCACTGTATCATTTGACAAACTTCTACACTATCCATAACTCCATCTATCTTTGTGTCATCTGCAAACTTACTAACCCACTCATCTATATTTTCATCCAAATATTTATACATATTGCAAAGAGCAAAGGTCACAGTATAGCACACCACTAGAGTCATAGAGGTTTACAGCATGGAAACAGGCCCAACTTGTCCATGCCAGCCTTTTTTTTAAACCCCTAAGCTAATCCCAATTGCCCTCTTTTGGCCCATATCCCTCTATACCCATCATACATAACTCTCTAAATGCTTTTTAAAAGCTAAAACTGTACATGCCTCTACTACTACCTCTGGCAGCTTGACACTCCAGGCACTCACCACCCTCTGTGTGAAAAAATTGCCCCTCTGAACACTTCTGTATCTCTCCCCTTAAACATATGCCCTCTAGTTTTCGGCTCCCCTACCTTTGGGAAACGATATTGACTATCTAGCTGATCTGTGCCCCTCATTATTTTATAGACCTTTATAATGTCACCTCTCAGCCTCCTATACTCCGGAGGAAAAAGTCCTAGTCTATCCAGCTTCTCCTTATAACTCAAACCATCAAATCCCGGTAGCATCCTAGTAAATCTTTTCTGCACTCTTTCTAGTTTAATAATAACTTTTCTATAATAGGGTGCCCAGAATTGCAAACAGTATTCCAAGTGTGACCTTACCAATGTCTTGTACAATTTCAACGAGATGTTTCAATTCCTGTATTCTATGTTCTGACCGATGAAGCCAAGCATGCTGAATGCTTTCTTCACCACTCTGTCCACCTGTGACTCCAATTTCAAGGAGCAATGAACATATACTCCAGATCTCTTTGTACTGTAACTCTCCCCAGTGCCCTGCCATTAACTGAGTAAGTCCTGCCCTGGTTCAATCTACCAAAATGCATCACCTTGCATTTGTCTAAATTAAAATCCATCTGCCATTCGCCAGCCCACTGGCCCAATTGATCAAGATCCCATTGCAATTGGAGATAACCTTCCTCACTGTCCATTATGCCACCAATGTTAGTGTCATCTGCAAAGTTATTAACTATACTCTCTACATTCTAAATCATTAATATAAACAACAAATTTCAGTGGATCCAGCACTGGTCACTGGCCTCCAACTTGAAAAAACAACTGTCTGCAACTATCCCCTGATTTCTGTCAAGAAGCCAATTTTGTGTCCATTTAGATACCTCAACCTGGATCCTGTGAGATTTAACTTTATGCAATAGTCTATCATGCAATACCTTGTCAAAGGCCTTGCAAAAGTCCGTGTAAGCAACATCAACTGCACTGGCCTCATCTACCTTATTGGTTACCCCTTCAAAAAATTCAATCAAATTTGTGAGACATGATTTTCCACTCACAAAGCTATGCTGACTGTCCCTAATCAGTCCTTGCACCTCTAACTGCCTGGAGATCCTGTCTCTCAAAATACTTTCCAATAATTAACCTACCACAGATGTGAGGCTCACTGGCCTGTAGTTCCCAGGCTTTTCCCTGCAGCCCTTTTTAAACAAAGGTACAACATTTGCCACTCTCCAATCTTCAGGCATCTCACCGGTGACTATCGATGATTCAAATATCTTGGCTACGGGACCTGCAATTTCCTCCCTAGCCTCCCACAATGTCCTGGGATACACTTCATCAGGTCCCAGGGATTTATCTACCTTGATGTGCTTTAAAACTTCCAGCACCTCCTTCTCTGTACATTCCTCAAGACATCGTTATATATTTGCCCAAGTTCCCTAACATCCATGCTTTTCCCAACTAAGCACGGACTTCCAACCAGAAAAATGCCCTTCCACCCTTTCTGTCTGACTTAAATGGGCAAGGTAATTCTAAATCCAAGTGGCCAAGTCACCATGGACCTCATGCATCTTAACCTTCTCGATGAGCCTATGAGCTCCTTTGAAGCGTCGTTAGCCTTTTGACTGTACTAAGTACATGACAATAAATTCATATTGTCATTCCCAAAAGCCAATGAGATTGCACTCCGATGATGGATATTAGAATATGGCATGAATACTTTATTTGTTTCAGTTAAATGTTATCTAACTGTTCATTTATTTTAAGTAAATGTTGAATCACGATATAGTTATTAGCAAATACACAAAATATGCAGAGGTGTCCACTTATTGTGTCCCACTGTGTGTTTAGAGTGTTTGTGCTTACTAAAGGTTTATATAGATTTCATTTCATGTGGTGAGAAGCTCACCATCAAGGTCTGTTGCAGAATGCAAATCACTTATTACCCAAAACTTGGGGAAGTTCTGAGTTATGAGCCAATAACTGCCCTTGCAGGATATTACCTGATACAGATAAGGAAGTCACCAGAAATATGGTTCAGGCAGTGACAGAGAGTTCCAGGACTGTGGATGCAAATTACAGCCTGGAATGGCAATGGCTTCTGGCTGGCTTGGTAAGCTCAGTAGGTGAGGTAAGAGATCTCACAACCCAATTCTCCCACCACACAAATTTTATGTTTCAAGGAAACTCAAGACCACAGACTCCTCTTGGGAATTATAAGTTCAGCGAAGAACCAATAACCCCACATTCCCTCCTACGACACAACGTTTGAAGACATGCGTTTGTGTCAGCCTGATGCTCGTTACTGAGCTATTAAATGGCTTAATCTTAATTGGGAGGATTGATAGTTTCTGTCGAGCGACATATAATATTGACTGCAGCATGATATCCAGTACAAAGGAGAGATGCTACAATGGGGTTTTTAAAGGCATTCATGTGGCAATTCCTTGCATCTCATTGGAATAGTAATGCCCCACCAGCCTCTCTACTACCTCTGGCAGCTTGTTCTAAATACTCACCACCCTCTGTGAAAAAATTGCCCTTCCGGGCCCTTTTGTATCTCTCTCCTCTCACCCTAAACCTATGTCCTCTAGCTTTAGACGCTCCTGCCTTTGGGGTAAAGATATTGAAAATTGCCTGTCTTTCTTTCTGGTTAACATAAGATATAGAACAATACCACACAAGAACAGGCCTTTCGGCCCATGATGTTACACCGAACATGATGCCAAATTAAACTATTCCCTTCTGCCTACACTTGGTCCATATCCCTCCATTCCTTACAAATCTAAAAGCCCTCTGAACATCCCAATTGTATTTGCCTGCACCACCACTCCTGGAAGTGCATTTCGGACACCTACCACTCTCTGTGTAAAAGATTTGCCTCTCACATCTTCTTTGAACTTTCCCCCTTTCACCTTCAGTGCATGCTCCTTAGTATTAGGCATTTTAACTCTGGGAAAAAAAGTCTGTCTGACTGTCAAGTCTATCTGTGCTTCTCATAATTTTATAGGCTTCTATCAGGCCTCCCCTCAGTCTCCATTGCTCCAGGAAAAACAACCCCAGTTTGTCCATCTTCTCTTTATATCTCTTACCCTCGAATCTAGACAACATTCTGGTAATCCTCTTCTGTACCCTTTCCACATCCTTCCTCTAATGTGGCGACCAGAACTGAATGTAATACTCTAAGTGAGGCCCAACTAAAGTTTTATAAAGCAGCAACATGATGTCTTGACTCTTATACTCAACGTCCCGATTAATAAAGGCAAGCATGCCATATGCCTTCTTTACCATCCGATGGACTTGTGTGGCCACTTTCAGGGAACTATGAACTTGAACCCAAGATCTCTCTGTACATCAACGCTGTTCAGGATCCTGCCATTGAGTGTATACTTACCCTTAACATTTGATCTCCCAAAGTGCAGCACCTCACATTTGCCTGGATTAAATTTCTCCACCCATATTTGCAATTGAACTACATTGCACTGTATACTTTGACAATCATCCACAACCCTGCTTATCTTTGTGTCATATGCAAACTTATTAATCCACCATCTAGGTTTCGCTCC
The DNA here is from genome assembly GCA_024679065.1 of Sphyrna mokarran. Lineage (NCBI taxonomy): Eukaryota > Metazoa > Chordata > Chondrichthyes > Carcharhiniformes > Carcharhinidae > Sphyrna > Sphyrna mokarran. The sequence goes on along the minus strand of JAGIQG010000001.1, from coordinate 17,672,140 downwards.
CAGTCAGTTATATATATCACAAACAGCAGAGAACAGCTTAGACCACCAGTCAGAAAATCACTCTTCCACCATTACTCTCTGACTTCAATGGTAAACCAATTCTGAATCTAAGATGCCAAGTCACCATGGATCCCCTGCTTCTTATCCTTCTGAATAAGCCTGCCATGAAGGATCTTGTCGAAAGTCTTACTAAAATCCACGTACATAATATCCACTGCTTTACCCTCATCAATTATCTTTGTCACCTCCTCAAAAAAAATCAGTCAAATTAGTAAGACAAGACATACTCCACAGAAAGTCACGCTGATATTTCCTAATTAGGCCGTGCTTTTCCAAATGTCCATAAATCTCATCCTCAAGAATCCTCTCCAATAGTTTCCCAACCACCTATGTGAGACTCACCAGCCTATAATTTCCTGGATTATCACTGTTTCCTTTCTTGAACAAAAGAACAACATGAGCTATTCGCTAGTCCACCAGGACCACTCCAATGTCTAGTGAGGATACAAAGATCTTTGTCAGAGTCCCAGCAATCTCTCTTGCCCCTCACAGTAACTTGGGGTGCATCCCACTGGGCCCTAAAGACTTACCTTTAATGCTTTTGAAGAGCCCCAACACCACTTCTGTCTTGGTCTCAAAATGCCCTCTCATATTACCATGCTCCACACTAATCTCACTACCCTCCATCTCCTTGTCCTTTGTGAATACCATTGCAAAATACTTATTTAGGATCTCGCCCGCATACTCTGCCTCCAAGCAAAAGTTCCCTCTTTTATCCTTGAGTGATCCTGCCCTCTCCCTCGTTATCCTCTTTAAAATTCCTTGGGATTCTCTTTAACTCCATTTGCCAAGGTCATTTCATGGTTCCTTCTTGCTGTGCTAATTTCCTGCTTAAGCTCTTTTCTGCTTTCTTTGTATCCCTCCTGTCTGCTTTTAGCTTCCTGAATGTTACATATCTTCTTTTTTCCTTTTGACTAAATTCACAACTTCCTTTATTATCTCTTACCTTACCATTCTTGTCCTTCTTCCTTACAGGAACATGCCCGTCCTGAACTCTGATCAATAGGTTTTTCAACAACTCCCATATGTCCAATATGGGAGTTGTCTAAAAACAGCAAAAAGCATTCTTTCTGGTTGTATCACAGCTTGGTATGGCTCCTGCTCTGCCCAAGACTGCAAGAAACTATGAAAGAGAAGCCCAATCCATCACGCAAACCAGCCTCACATCCATTGACTCTTTCTACACTTCCTGATGCCTCAGCAAAGCAGCCAGCATAAGGGCCTCATGCACCCCATTCTCTTTTCCATCTTCTTCCTTCAGGAAAAAGATACAAAAGTGTGAGTTCTCATACCAAACAATTCAAGAACAGTTTCTTCCCTGCTGCTGTCATACTTTTGAATGGACCTACCTTGCATTAAGTTGATCTTTCTCTACACCCTAGCTATGACTGGAACACTAAGTCTGCATTCTTTCCTTTCCTTCTCTATGAACAGTATGCTTTGACTGTCAGGTGGGGTGTCTGATTGTGAAGGCATTGCCCAGACAGTGATTCTGCATCAGCAGGTGTATGGAAAAGCACAGTTACCTCCTGAAACTGACTGTCCTCATTTGGGCTTAGAATAATAGAATCTTTACAGTGCACAAAGAGGCCATTCGGCCCATTGTGTTTGCACTGACTCTCCCAAAGAGCATCTTACCTGGTAAGAGAGTCGTTAACTGTATAGTACTTTATGTGGTCCAGTCAAATTGGGTTGACAAGTAGCAAGTAATGTTTGCACCACACAAATGTCAGACAATGACCGTCACCAATAAGAGACAATGCCCCTTGACATTCAATGGTATTGCCATCACTGAATCCTCCACTGTCAACATCCTTGGGGTTGCCATTGATCAAAAACTCAACTGGACTCGTCACATAAACACAATGGCTACAAGAGCAGGTCAGAGGCTAGATGTAGATGAGCAGATCACCATCTACAAAGCAGAGTCAGCAGTGTAATGAAATGCTCCCCACTTACCTGGGTGGGTGCAGCTCCAACAACACTTAAGAAGCTTGATACCATCCAGGACAAAACAGCCCACTTGATTGGCACCACTTTTACAAACATCCACTACCTCCATCATAGACACTCAGAAGCAACAGTGTGTACTATCTACAAAATGCTTTGCAAAAACTCACCAAAGATTCTAAGGCAGCACCTTCCAAACTCATGACCATTTCCATTCAGACGGATAAGGCCACCAGATATATGAGAAAACCACCATCTGCAAGTTCCCCGTCATGGATTCAAGAAGGCAGCTCACTACCACCTTCTCAAGGGCAAGTGGGGATGGGCAATAAATGCTGGCCAGCCAGCAATGCCCATATCCAATGAATGAATGAAGAAAGGTTAAATGTGGCATGGAGTCTGGATCAGAAGAGGCAATTCAATGTTTCATATTTGTTGAGAAATGGGACATATTCGATCAGTCCTTTAACATTGGCAAAACTCTGTGACAGTTAGAACCATGCCTGACAAAAAGTCTCCATCACTTTTCAAATTTTCCATTCATCCCAACATTTTCAGAGAGAGAGATGGTGGTGTGTCACCTACCCCTCCCACCCTCCAACCTCCATCACCCCTGAGACCACTCACCCACCCCCACTCTCTGGAGGGACAGTGTCAGATTTCCACTGCTCTTTATGTGAAGCAATGTTTCCTGACATCAGTGGTTTTTGTGTTCTTGACCTGGACTTTCCCAGCACGGGGAATTATTTCTCTCTATCTGTCCTATTAAATCATCTATTCATCTTAAAAACTACAATTTGTTCACCCCTTAATCATTGATATGTTAGGGTAATGAGGGCAGCACAGTGGTTAGTGCTGCTGCTTTACAGCGCTCGGGATCCGGGTTCAATTCCTGCTTGACTGTGTGGAGTTTGCACCTGTGTCTTCATGGGTTTCCTCTGGGTACTCCAGTTTCCTCATACAGTGCAAAGGTGAACAGGTTAGGTGGATTGGCCATGCTAAATTATCTCATAGTGTCAGAGGGATTAGCAGGGATGGGGTTATGGGGATAAGGCCTGGGTGGAATTGTTGTCATGGCAAACTCGATGGACCGAGTAGACTCCTTTTGCACTTTAGGGGTCTATGATTCTATATGAGCCCAGTCGACTGAATCTGTCACTTTTCATTCATCCCCTTTAACCCCAGGTATCATTCCATGTTGTATTAACTCTTCAATCCATTGGCTGTCTTTGAGGTGTTACAGCAGTTGTGCCAATAAAAAAAACAAAGCCACAAGATTGAGTTGCACATTCTGTGGTTTTGTTTTTATTGGCACAACAGTGGGCAACTCAATTTAAAAAAAAATCTGTTTAGTTGTTGACCATAGTGATCCCTGAATACCGTTGGGTCCACAATCATTTATCGTAATGCACCCGCACAGTCTTTAAAATCCACGCAGACAGAGGATTGATTTATTGAGTGCAGATATTTTCATTTCGACCAGGTTACAGAGTTAGAATCTGTTCCTTATCCGTGGTGATGACTTTCTGTCTTCCTGGCGTGGAGACATTGCTTCACTGACGGAAATCACTAGCCCGACTCCCGGAGGGTAAGTTGCTGAAGTACATAAACAGCAGATGAGGTAATGTGCCAGCCTGACGCCCTGGGAATTTAAATATTGATAGGATGTGCGGCTTTTGCTAATGCATTAAACCTTTAAGACCTGCACTGTATGAGGAGATGCTGCGGGGAGTGAAGCTGACTGATTTCACACATTAAGTAGGTCAGAAGCAAAGGCAAGATGCCTGTTTTACTGTCGCCCCTTAATCTTTTAAACTTATTGCATTTTCTTTCACTGAACCCTACCCTCTCCTGTTGAACTCCTTGCCTCATATATCCTTGCCCCCTGTGTATGTATATACTTTATATGTTACAAATATATATATATTTCTAGGGTAGCACAGCAGCACCAGGGACCTGGGTTCGCTTCCCAGCTTTGGCTACTGTCTATGCAGAGTTTGCATGTTCTCCCCGTGTCTTCATGGGCTTCCTCTGGGTGCTCCAGTTTCCCCCCACAGTCTGAAAGACGTGCTGGTTAGGTTCATTGGCTAAATTCTCCCTCAGTGTACCCGAACAGGTGCCAGAGTGTGGCGACTTGGGGATTTTCACAGTAACTTATTGCAATGCTAAAGTAAGTCTGCTTGTGAGACTAATAAGAAAAAATTTAACATCAGCCCTAGCCCTAGAACCCAATTGTGGAACACTGTAAATTAACATTGGAAACATTCACTGCAGTGTGTTAAGACAAGTCTCTCCTGAATAAACTGGCACTGGTTTTATATGGCTAGAGTTTTGCTAGGATTTGACATTAAGATGGCTTGGTGCTCTCAGCCATGCTCTCATTTAAGTTTTTCTTAATTGACAGCGCTTTCCAAACTCACATCCTCCATCACCTAAAAAGACAAGGGCAAGGGAACGCCATCAAGAGCATGCATTTTCCTGACTTGGGACAATATCACTGTTTCTTTGCTGTTGTTGGGTCAAAGCCTTGTTGATCCTGAACAACATTATGGATATGTCTCCACCGCATGGACTATCACAGTTCAAGCGGTTGGTTCATCAAAGGCAGTTAAATCTCACTGCACAAAATAAGAGGTTTTGGTATGTAGGAGGTGATGTGTTCGCATGGATTGAGATCAAAAGCAAAATACTGTGGATGTTGGAATCTGAAACAAAAATGCTGGAAAATCTCAGCAGGTCTGACAGCATCTGTGGAGAGAGAATAGAGCCAATGTTTTGAGTCAAGATGATCTTTCAGAAGAAAGTTTCCTCCTCCTGTAAGGACAATTATCATGGAGAGAGATTTGGTTACCTAACAGGAAACAGAGAGTAGCTATAAATGAGTCATTTTTCAGATGGCAAAATGCAACGAGCGGAGTGCCGCAGGACTCACTGTGGAGGACTCAATTGTTTACAATTTATATCGATGACTGGTTGGCAGGACTGAATGTATGGTTACTAAATTTGCTGGTGACACAAAAATAGACAGAAACTTAAGTTGTGAGGAAGACTAAGGGATCTGCAAAGGGATATAGGCAGACGAAGTGAATGAGTAAATATATGGCATATGGGGTATAATGTGGAAAAATGTGAAGTTACCCAGTATGAAAGGAGAGAGATTGCAAACTCTGAGATACTGAGGACCTTGGTGTCCTGGAACATGAAATATAGATAAGTTAGCATGGAGGTACAGCAAGTGATTAGGAAGACAAATGGAAGGTTGTTGTTTATTGCATGGGGATTAGAATATAAATGTAAGCAGTTTTGTGGCAGTTTTACAGGATATTGGTGAGACCACATTTAGAGCACTGTATACATTTCGGTCTCTATTTAAAAAAGGATATGATTGCATTAGAAATAGTTCAGAGAAGGCTCACTTGATTGATACCTGGGATGAGAGGGTTAGTTTATGGGGAAAAGTTGGATAAACTGGGTCTATACCCATTGGAGTTTAGAAGATGGAGAAGTGATCTTATTGAAATAAATAACGGCTGAGGAGACTTAACAGGATGGATGCTGAAAGGGATTTCCTCTTGTAGAAGAGATGAGAATGAGGGGACACAGTTTAAAAGTAAGTGGTGGAATTTTTCAATCCCCCTCCCCCTGCCAAGTGTGTTTTGTAGTGGCAGAGGTGCCCCATCATTGGCCGCTGGCTGGATCTTCCACACACGGAATGGCAACATCTCTGCCAAGGTCGGCATTGACTATCTCTAATTGTCCTTGTGAAGGTCTGATCTTCTTGAACACTGCAGTCCATATTGTGCTGGGATATGAATACAATGCTTGATTAGATGGCTGCTCTTCCGCATTTAGTGTTTCTTCTGCTCTTGGGGCTGGCAATCATCCTTGAGCACCTATGCAGAAAAAAAGGGGCAAATCTGCAGGTCAGGTGACCTGAATGGGAGTAGTGTGAGAAGCGGCTGGAAGAGATCCATGGAATCTGCTTTGGTCGCATCTGTCATTTAACATGTGGTGTGTCTGATCACAGTTTGCCTGTTAATTTACATCTAATATATCATTACTCTGCATGTTAGAGTATAAGGTGATATGGTTTTTCCTTCCTAATTTTATGTGACTGTGAAGATATAACTACGATGGAGAAATAGTGAACAGTTGAATCATATTTTTAAAACATTCATTCAAGGGATGAGAGCTTCGCTGACTAGGCTAGCATCCCTTGCCCAATTCTAATTGTTCCTGAGAAGGTGGTAGTGAGCTGCCTTTCAGAATTGCTGTAATTCATATAGTACAAATACCATAGGGAGGGAGTTCCAGGATTTTGACCCAGTTACAGGAATGGTGGTATATTTACAAGTCAGGATGGTGACTTGCTTGGAAGTGAACATCCAAGTTTGAGAGTTCCTATGTATCTCTTGGCCTTTGCCCTTCTAGGTGGTCATGGGTTTGGAAGGTGCCATCTGAGGACCCTTGCTGACTTTTCGCAGTGCATCTTCTAGATGGTACACACTTTTTACCGTGGGTCAGCGGCGGAGGCAATGAATGTTTGTGGATGGGGTACCAATCAAATGTGCTGCTTTTTTTATAGATAGTGTCAAGATTCTTGAGTGTTGTTGGAGCCATGCTGGAAAATGGGGGGTATTCCATTATTCCTGACTTCTGCCATGTACATTGTGGACAGGCTGTGGCAAATCAACTGATGAGTATTTTACAGAAGCTTGTAACTTCCGAGAAGGTTCTGGAACACCAAGCCCTGACTGACCAGAGTGATCCCAACAACTGTTCCCCAATTGGCTCCTCAGGCCCATGTGACTCAGCAAATGAATCTGTAAGGGACAATCACCACAGCTGGATTCATAACAATATGATGCAGGCGCATCAATAGTGTTGTTAGTGAGAAGTTCCAAGATTTTGGCACAGCAATGGTGAAGGAATAATATTATTTCCCAAGTCAGGATGGAGTGTGATTTCTAGAAATTGTAGTTGGTTGTGTTCCTTGTCCAACTGTTGCATTTGTCCTTCAAGATGGCACTGGTCACGGATTTGGGAAGTGCAATCAAAGGTGGTTTGCTGCAGCGCATGTTGACAATGATGAGACAGAATACTGGAAAGTGATAGAGAATCTGGTGAATGGTGCAACAACAATAATCTCTCCTTCAAAGTCAGTAAAACAAAAGAGGTAGTCATCAACTTCAAGAAATTCAGTGGAGACTATCCCTCCATCTATATCAAAAGTGATTCAGTGGAGGTGGTCAAGATCTTCAGATTTCTAGGTGTTCAGATCACCAAAAATCTGTCCTGATCCCTCCACGCCAACACTAGAGTTAAAAAAGCCCACCTCTACTTTCTCAGAAGACTAAGGAAATTTGGTATGTCCATGACAACTCTTACCAACTTTTACCGATGCATCGTAGAAAGCATTCTTTTTGGTATGGGCTCCTGCTCTGTCCAAGACTGCAAGAAACTACAAAGGGTCGTGAATGAAGACCAGTCCATCACTCAAACCAGCTTCCCACTCACTGACACTGTCTACATTCCTTACTGCCTCAGAAAAACAGCCAGCATAATTAAGATGTGGAGATGCCTGTTGGATTGGGGTGAGCACAGTAAGAAGCCTCCCAGATTAATTTCCAACAGGTTTATTTGTATCATGAGCTTTCAGTGCACTGTAGACTTACCTGATGAAGGAGTAGTACTCCGAAAGCTTGTGATACCAAATAAATCTGTTGGTCTTTAACCTGGTATTGAGAGACTTATTACTAATAATTAAGAGCCCCACGAAGCAGAAATTCTCTTATTCTCTTCTGCCTTCTGCTGTTGGGAAAATGATACAAAATTCTGAGGTCGTGCACCAACCAATTCTTCCTTGCTGCCATCAGACCTTTGAATTGACCTACCTTATATTAAGTTGACCTTTCTCTACATCCTAGCTTATACCTAGGATTCATGAAGGGGAAGTCATGTTTGGATTCGTGAAGGTGAAGTTGTGTTTAACAAATTTACTAGATTTCTATGAAAATGTGACTAGTGCGGTAGTCAGAGGGGAACCGGTGGATGTGGTGTTTTTAAATTTGCAGAAGGCATTCGATAAGATGCCTCACAAAAGGTTGCTGCAGAAGGTTAGGGGACACGGGGTTGGGTGTAAAGTGTTAGCGTGGATTGAGGATTAGTTATCTAACAGGAATCAATGGGTGCTTTCTGGTTGGCAGTTGGTGACGAGTGGAGTGCCACAGAGATTGATGCTAGGGCCTCAACTGTTTACCATTTACACAGATGATCTGGAGGAGGGGGTTGAGTATAGGGTAACAAAATTTGCTGATGACCACGAAGATGAGTGGAAAAGCAAATTGCGTGGAGGTCGTGGAAAGTCTGCGGAGAGATCTGGATAGGCTGAGTGAGTGGGCAAGGATTTAGCAGATGGGTATAACGTTAGCAAATGTGAGATTATCCACTTTAGTAGGAATAATAGTAGGAGGGATTATAATTTAAAGGGCAAAAAGCTGCAGCATGCTGCTATGCAGAGGAACCTCAGGATCCTTGTACACGAATCACAAAAACCTGCAGGTACTGCAGGTGATCAAGAAGGTGAATGGAATGTTGGCCTTTATAGTGAGGGGGATAGAATATAAAAGCAGGGAGGTTTTGCTGAAACCATACAGGGCACTGGTGAGACCGCAACTGGACTACTGTGTGCAGTTTCGGTCCCATTATTTGCGAAAGGATATATTGGGCTTGGAGGGAGTACAGAGAAGGTTCAACAGGCAGATACCAGAGATGAGGATATTAGCTTATGAGGAGAGATTGAATAGACTGGGCCTGTCCTCGTTAGAGTTTAGAAGGCTGAGGGGGAAATCTTATAGAGACTTACAAGATAATGAAGGGATTAGATAGGCTAGAGGTAGAGAGATTCTTTCTGCTTAGAAAGGAAAACAGAACTAGAGGGCACAGCTTCAAAATAAGGGTTGGGGTGGGGCAGTTTAGATCTGAGTTGAGGAGGAACTTCTTCTCTCAGAGCGTGGTGAATCTCTGGAATTCTCTGCCTATTGAAGTGGTGGAGGCTACCTCATTGAATATATTTCAGTGGTAGCTAGATGGATGAGTAACTGGCTTGGTAATAGGAGATAGAGAGTAATAGTGGAAGGGTGTTTTTCTAGCTGGAAGTCGGTCACTAGTGGTGTGCCGCAGGGGTCGGTACTGGGACCTCTTCTATTTGAAATATATATAAATGACTTGGAAGAGGGAGTAAGTGGAGTGATCAGCAAGTTTGCAGACGATACAAAGATGGCTGGACTTGCGGATAGTGAGGAGCATTATCGGGCGATGCACCAGGACATAGATAGGCTGGTACCTTGGGCAGATAGATGGCAGATGGAATTCAATCCTGATGAATGAGATGTGATACATTTTGGGAGAAAAATGTAGGGGGGAGGTATATATAAAGAGTAGACCTATTGAGAGTATAGAAACGCAGAGGGACCTGGGGGTGCAGGTGCACAAGTCTCTGAAGGTGGCAAAGCAGGTGGAGAAGGTAGTGAAGAAAGCATTTAGTATGCTAGCCTTTATAGGAAGGGGTATAGAGTACAAGAGCTGGCCTTTAATGTTGCTGTTGTATAAAACATTGGTTAGACCTATTTTGGAATACTGCATCCAGTTCTGGTCGCCTTACTACTGGAAGGACGTGGAGAGTCTGAAGAGAGTTCAGAGGAGGTTTACCAGGATACTGCCTGGTAAACCTCTGTAACCTGGTAAAAGTCTGAGTTACGAGGAGAGGTTAGGCAAATTGGGGCAGTTTTCCTTACAAAGTCGTAGACTTAAGGGGATCTAAGAGAGGTGTACAAGATTATGAGGGGTATAGATAGAGTAAACAGGGTTAAGCTTTTCCCAAGGATGGACTCAAATAGCACAAGGGGTCACGGGCTTAGGGGGAGGGGGGTAAGTTGTAATTTGGATGCTAGAGGGAGTTTTTTCATACAGAGGGTGGTGGGGGTATGGAACGTGCTGCCAAGTAAAGTGGTGGAGGCAGGCACTTTGGAGTTATTCCAGAGATACTTAGATGGGCTCATGAACAGAAATAGGCCCATTTCCCAAAGATGTGCTCTTAGGCTGATTGGAAGAACAAATTCTCCCTGAATTGTCTCAAATTTGGTTTCAATCCATCAACATAGACAGAGATCACAGGTAGAAGTGGGAATATCGAGATGGCGGCATGGGCTTATTGGGCCGAAGGGCCTGTTTCCTTCTTTAAGTTTCTGATAGACAAGGGATTTAAGGGTTATGGGGAGAAGGCAGGAAAGTGGAACTGATGCACTTCAGATTAGCCATGATCTTGTTGAATGGTGGGGCAGGCTCGAAGGCCTACTCCTGCTCCTATTTCTTATGACTGTAACACTACAATCTGCACCCTCTTCTCTATATATGGAATGCTTTGACCAGATAGGTTTTTTTTATTAGTTGGCTTACATTCACACTGCAAAGAAGTTGCTGAGAAAATCCTCCAGTTGCCACACTCTAGCACCTATTTGCATATACTGAGGTAGAATTTACTCTACGCCTCCTAACACAATCCACCTAACCAGCACATCTTTGGAGTATGGGAGGAAATCACAGACACAAGGAGTAGTGCAGACTCTACACAAACAGTGACCCGAGCCGGGAATCGAACCCGGCACCCTGCCTCTGTAAAGCAGCAGCGCTAACCACTGTGCCACTGTACCTCCCTGTGTCGTGAGTCACCTATGAGCCGGCAGTCCCGCCTTTCCTCCCGCCCTGCCCCGCTGCCTGCCCCCGTGCTACATTGGAAACGGCCACGTCTCCCTGATGACGTCAGCCGGAAACTCCTCCAATCCACCGCAGCACCAATGTCATGAATGGAGAATCTGAACAGATACGCGCGGCATCACCCCTTCCATCCCCACTCCTTATTGGTGGAACCAGCCAGAGCCCAACCAATTAACGGCGGCCCGCAGGAGCGTCCCGCCCCTGCTCGCAGTGGACTGGCTACTTTCGGAATGAGTGGCATGGTTCCACCCAATCAACACTTGAGGGCGGGACATCCTCCCCTCACAAGTTCGACTCGGAAGGCAGCGATTGGGCGGCTTTATTGAGCGACAACCAGATGGTCCAATCAAAAATGGGAACCGGGCCCTCTATGCCGAGTCGAAGGATGATTGGTTTCTTCCGTCTGAGCGACGGGAGTGTAAGCCATTCAGAGTGTGGGAAAGTTGCTGGCGGTTCCCGCCCACCTGCCGCCTCAACGGACCACAACAAACTGGCGAGCAGCAGAAGCGGACGGTGGAGCTGGGCTTGTTGCGGGCTGCTGATGGTTAGGCTGTTCATGTCCCAGTCATGGATTTTTGGGGCCGCTCCCTCCTCTTCTTCTCCATGTTGATGCTGTGCCTGGTGGTGGGGATCCGGGAGGAGCGGCCGCCGCCGCTGCCGGAGGCCTCAGCTCCTTGGCTCGGCTCCGGGGCAGCAGCGGGTGGAGCCGGGATCGAGGCCGTTGTGGAGGACGATGAGGCGGAGGAAAGCGAGGCGACCGGGACTGAGAAGCCTAGGTAAGAGCCTCCTTTAATCCGCAGCTGCTTCTGTCCCTCTCGCATCCCCTCTCCTCCCCGGCTCCACTACCTCCAGTGTGACTTGTTCTGAGAGGGCTAGTCCAGACGGGATGGGCCAAATGGCCATCTCTTGTGCTGGATCAATTATGAGTTCATTGCACTAAACTTTCAGAAACTCCAGTCAGTGATCTTTGAGATTGCTTCTCTCTGTTCTGCTTTTAATTTTCTTTCACCTGTTGGACACTATCCAGACATCACAACATGTACCAAACAGCCTTTTTTAGTAAACCTCGTACAATGCTACAGTGCAGAAGAAGACCTTTCAGCCCATCAGGTCTGCACTGACAACAATCCCACCCAGGCTCCGCCCCTATAACCCCTCCTATTTAGCCTTGCTAGTCCCCCTCTAACACTAAAGGGCAATTTACCATGGCCAATCCACCTAACCTGTACATCTTTGGGAGGAAACCAGAGCTGTCTGAGGAAACAAATGCAGACACATGGAGAATGTGTAGATTCCACTCAGATAGTGACCCAAGGCTAGAATTGAACCCATGTCCCTGGTGCTCTGAGGCAGCGCTGCTAACCACTGTGCCAACTTATCAAGACAGCTTAAGAGCCTTTATTCTTTTCAAAAACAGAATTATGAAACGCAGTTGCCAGTGAGGCACAGTTTCACAGAGCAGGGACAAGATAAACCATTGGAACCAGTAGCCTGGTTCCTGCTTAAGTTATAAGAACTGGAAGCAGTAGGTAGTTCAGCCTCTTGAGTCTGAATTAGCCATGTATTACATTCATGGCAGATCTCATTATCAGCCTCAACTTCCCACACCAACCAACTCAAGAACAGCTTCTTCCCTGTTACCATCAGACTTTTGAATAGACCTACCTTATATTAGGGTGATCTTTCGCTACATCCTAGCTGTGACTGTAACGTATTTTGCACCCTCTCTTTTCCTTTTCCCCTCTGTACGGTAAGAACAGTATGATTTGCCTGCTTAATGGACAAGGAACAACACTCCCAGGGACCTGGGTTTGATTCCTGGCTTGGGTCATTGTCTGTGGAGTCTGCATGTTCTCCCTGTATTTGCATGGGTTTCCAACACGTGCACCGGTTTCCTCCCACAGACTGAAAGTGCTAGTTAGATGCATTGGCCATGCTAAATTCTCCCTCAATGTATCTGTACAGGCGCTAGTGTGTGACACCTAGGGGATTTTCATAGTAACTTCATTGCAGTGTTAATGTAAGCCTACTTGTGACATTAATAAAAAACTACTTTTCTAGCGCCAGCATCCCGGGTTCGATTGCCAGCTTGGCTGGTGTTTGTGCAACGTCTGCATGTTCACCTTGTGTCTGTGTTTAAACGTTTCATTTACAGGTCCAGGCAGCGAGCGATTGAGGGGGGGCCGTCCATTGTGACTGCCTGCCCCTCTGTTGCGGCTACGTTCGTGGCCCGGTGTCCCTGGAGAGGGAGGATGCGGTGACTGTGGGCGCACTTGATGCCTTCCATGCCTGCTGGGCTCCATAGGGGCTTGGGTGCGTTATAGACCCGACAATCACATTTTGATTTGATGTGTTTTAAGTTTCCTTTGTATTTTTGTTTTTGTTCAGGCTGTTCCCCCGTCTTTTTGACGAGCTGTCCCTTTTACTTTGTCCTAATTTGATTTGAGTTTGTCTACTTGGTTTGACTTAAAAGAAAACTGCACCAATACATGTGACAATAAGTCAAATCAAACTTATCTGCCTAATCACTATAGTCTTTCAAACCCTTACTAATTAAAAATCTGTCCACCTTGTCCTTAAATTTACACCAAGTCCTGGCATCGACCGTATTCTGGGGTAGTAAATTCCACAGGCTCATCACCTTTTTGAGAGAAGCAATTTCTCTGCATCTAGTTTAAATTTTCCACCCCTTATCCTCAAAACCTCTTCTTTAGATTGTCCTACAAGACTTTGTTAATCCTCCTTATCAATTAAATCTCCTTTTATTCTTTTAATCTGTAGGAGTAAATGCCTAAACTGCACAACCTCTTAGTAAGAGAAATCCTTCACCTCTGGAATTAACCTAGTGAACCTTCACTGGACTGCCTCCAATGCCACTGCATTGCCCTTCAAGTAAGGGGGACAAAACTGTACACAGTATTCTAAGTGTAAACTCACTAATGCTTTGTATATTAGTGGCAACACTTCACTACTTTTATATTCTATTCTTTTTAGCAGCAAGTGTCAGAGTTCCATTTACCTTCCTTATTTACCTGCTGTACTTGCATACTGGTATTATGTGATTCGTTCATGAGGACTCTCAGATTCCTCTGGATTTTATCTCAGTTAGATGATGGTTTGCCTTTTGTTTTTCTACCAAATGGATCACTTCACACTTACTGATTCCGTTTGCCAAATTTTGCCCCATTCACTTAGCCTGTCCATATCCATTTACGGGGCTTGGTTTAGCTGAGTTGGCTGATCAGCTGGTTAGTCACGAAGGCCTACCTTCTTAACCTTGCCCCTCATGTGAGGCGTGGTGTTCACCACCAGTCAGCTTCCCTCCCCTCCCCTCAATGGGACGTGCAGTCTACGATCAATGGAATTATGTCAATTTTATTTATTATACCCATTTGTAAATTTCTTATTTCATTATTGTAATTTACTATCCCACCTGTTTTGGTTCTCTGGGGAAATAAAAGATGGTTAACCATAGAGGGTGGAGTAGGATTATTGGTCAATAGTGTCTGAAAGACATTTGGATGCTCTTCTAAGAGTTTGAGATGGAACCACTTTTATTCAGTATAACAAGAGAATCATCCTGATAGACGGAGGAAATGTAGTATGACTCCAGTTCATCAAATGTGACCTTGCATATTTGCAGCAAGACCCAAACTTTTGGCATGCAACTGTGGAGAATGCAAACAATATATATGCCAAAAATATATATATTTTAAAAATCTTTGATTTTCTTTTACAAGTGTTGGTTGTTGGGGTTTTACAGTGAAAGTATCTTTCTCTGTTAGCTTAGAGTTCATCTAATTTATGTTAATATTTTAGAGGTAAAGTTTAGTTCTGGGAGAACTCAAGTTTAATTGGAAGAAGATGGGTTAAATAGAAACTAAAGCAGCTTGGCATATGCTGCATTTAAAAGGTTGGGCCCTGTTGACTTAAGGGTTTAATAGTGAGAAAGGTAACAACAGCTGGGTTTACTGAAATGGAGCCATGATGTCTATACTGCTTTAAAAAACCTGGAGTCCAGGGATGTTTTGTTTGAGTTATAGCTAATTGGTTTAAAAATAGTCACTGAACCCTGAAAGGCATCGTGGAGATGGGTGGAGTTTAAGAAGATTATTTATTTCTGTTGTTGGGGGAGGCCAGTTACAGTTTAGACCTCACGTAGTTTGTGACTCTTAGAGAAGCTGTGGAAGCTGTGAGCAATCAGGACTCAGGAAAGTCCTGGGGAGCTGAGAAAGTGACTGGAGATTGTTACTTCTATACTGGAGGCAGTTAGGGCTCAGGGGAAATCTTCGATAATTTGGAGTTTGCTGCTGGGAGACTGAAATCCAGGGGTGAATCCTATGAATATCAGGTGAAGAGAATGAGACGTGAGCAGTCATTGCATCATCCAAGGTCAGAGTGGTGTTTGAGGAAAGCCAGACACTCGACCTTTGAATGTTGAAATTCATTGTGAAGAAAATAATGTCTTAATGAGATTTTGTGACTCTCATCATTAATGTTTAGGTGGCTGTCCGAAAAATCCGATATTTGTCTATGTTGCATCTGCCACTACCTCATTTATTACAAGACTAAACACGTAAAAGTAGAAGTAGGCCATTTGGCCCATCAAATCTGCTCTGTCATTCAATGAGATCTGATATGATCCTCAACTCCATTTTCCTGCCTTATCCCGTCACCCTTGATTCCCTTGCTGACCTAAAACCCAACTTCTACAGCTCTCTGCTGTAAAGGATTTCACAGATTCACTACCTTCAGAGGAGAAATTCCTCGTCATCTGTCTTAAATGGGCGACCCTTTATTCTGAGATTATGCCCTCTGGTCCTAGACATTCCCATAAGGGGAAAACAACCTCTCAGCACCTACCTTGTTAAGCCCCTTGAGAATCATAGATCTCTCCATAAAGACAACTTTCGTTCTTCTAAACTCTAATGACTGCAGATCCAAACTGCTCAACCTTTCATAAGAGAATCTCACCATACTTAGGATGAATCTGGTGAACCTTCTCTTGACTACCTCAAATGCTGGTATGTCCTTCATTAGATGAGGGGACTAAAATTGTTCACGGTTTGCCTGTTAATTCATATTTATTTCATTTTAAGAGATAAAAATTCTAGATGTTTTACTTTGCTGACTTTATATTGTCCAATTTATTTTTATCTTGTGGATTTATTAAATATTTGGGAGTTCAAACTTTTAAACAAAGTTATGGTCCCTAACCAGATTATAACACAAGATTTCACATTGAGATTGTCTCTCAATGCTCTGTTGTTACTTGATTTAATTTAATACAGCACCACTATACTATTAGACTATTGATTAAATGCTGGTTTCTTTTTCATTTTGTGCAACACTCTAATGTATCTCTGTAAATTTATTCCACCGGTCATGATGGGTTTAACTACCAGATCAGATGCTGCAAGTTGGAATTGCAAGAGCAAGAAGAACGCAAAGAACACGTCAGTGTTTTGGTCATTTGATCAGAGCTGAAAAGCTGCAGAGATCTCCTAGTGGATAGAATGGAGGGCAGCAGCAGAAGGGACTACCTAGGTGTAGTTAGATGACTGACATTGGGTGGGATGAAGATGCGGAGATATTCAGTGTGATTTGGACAGACTATGTGTGGGTATTTGCATGGCAGATGCAGCATAATGTGGTTAAATGTGATGTTATCCACTTTGGTAGTAAGAAAATGAAGACAGATTATTACTTGAATGGGTGTAAATTGAGAGAGGTGGATACTCAGTGAGACCTTGGAGTTCTTGTCATCAGTTGCTGAAAGCAAGCATGCAAGTACGGCAGGCAGTAAAGAAGGCAAATGGTATATTGGCCTTCATGGTGAGAAGATTTGAGTATAGGCATAGGGATGTCTTGCTGCAACTGTGTAGGGCATTGGTGAGGGCACACCTGGAGTATTGTGTCTAGCTTTGGTCCTTATCTGAGGAAGGATGTCCTTGCTATGAGGGAATACAGCAAAGGTTTACCAGGCTGATTCCTGGGGTGGCAGGTCTGTCATATGAGGAGAGACTAAGTCAGTTGGGATTATATTCATTGAAGTTTAGATGAGTGAATGGGATCTCACAGAAACTCTAAAATTCTAACATGGTTAGACAAGGTTGATTCAGAAGGAATGTTTTCAATGGTGAAAAAGTCGAGAATTAAGGATCATTGTTTGAGGATAAAGAGTAAATCTTTTAGAACTGAAATGAGGAGAAATTTCTTCAACTAGAGGATGGTAAATGTGTGGAATACACTACCATAGAATGTAGTTGAGGCCAAAATATTGTCTGATTCCAAGAAGAAATTAGGTATAGCCCTTGAGGCTAAAGAGATCGAGTGATACGGGAGAAAGGGGAGGAGCAGGATATTGAATTCAATGATTAGCCACAATCAAAATGAATGGCTGAGCATGCTCGAAGGGCTGAATAACCTACTTCCACTTCTAGTTTCTGACATCAGAGTTGTTCAAGACGTGCAGTAGTGGATGTGCAAAGATGGAACTAGATGGGTGAGTGTGACGTGCCATGACTGCATCTCTCTTGATGCGGTGAAGTCCAAAAAAAACATGACCACAGACAGGGCAAAATAGGCTTGATGCTTGCGAACAGGGAGTTGAGGGATATGGCAGAATGCCAGGGAAATGAGAATGAGAGGAGGCACAGTGGTGCATAAATGGTGGCACACAACAGGTGGGATCAATAGTCTTTGTGGTGCTGTAGATTCTTATTAATTTTGCTGTATCATAGAATCATAAAAACCCTACAATACAAAAAGAGGCCATTTGGCCATCAAATCTGCATCAACTAGAATCCCACCCAGGCCATACCCCCCATATCTCTACGTATTTTACCCTCTAATCTGTGCATCGTAGGACACTAAGGGGCAATTTTAGCATGGCCAATCAACCTAACATGCACATCTTCAGATGGGTTAGGTCAAGCAGTACTCTGCAGATAAAATCCAAGTTTCAAAGGGCTTACTTAATGACGTATGATGGTGAACAGTTGTCTTGTAGGTGTAGAAGTCGTACTAGTCACTTGTATTGAAATTCTATTGAGCAATTTTCTATCATCACAGTGGATAATATCAGACTTGTTTGTCAGAGCATTTCATCTTGTCTTTATCCTGCTTGTATCTGCTAGCAGGTCCCTGGTTATTGTAAGCATGATGGATGGGCGTATTGCAGCATTGGATCCAGAGAATCATGGGGCCAAACAGTGGGAGCTCGATGTGGGTGCTGGTTCTCTCGTCTCTGCCAGTCTCAGCAAGCCTGAGGTAAGGGTGAATGCAATTTTCTGCCACATCTTTCTGCCAACTTCCATCTCCATAACTTTGATTATCTCCATCTCTGCTTTATTTAGTTTGCCAAAACCCACGTGAATGCTTATGTCACTCAAGGCTCAACCTTCTCCACCTTCTTTTTGCTTAGCCAAGCTCTTTAAATTTTAGCTTATTAACAGCTGTGATACCCACATCCTATTGACCTGCCCAAAAAACCTTGAGTTTAAAATTCTCATTCTCATAGCCTCATCCTTACTTATTTCTGTAACCCTCTCATATTCTTTTCTCTGAAAGAGCTCTCATTCCACCATTTCATGGATGGGAGAATTTAATATCCGTCAACAAGAGAGGTTTGCTGTCTGGGTCCTAAAAGATGTATTTACTGGACCAGAACTAACTGGTGTTGAGGGAACTTTACCACCAGTTACAGTCCTGGTCTAGTAATTGAGGAAAAACATACTTGGCTCCATCTTCACCAACCTGCCTGCTGCAGATGCTTCTGTCCCTGACCATATCGGTTGGAGTGACTGAGTACACAGTTGTTGCAGGGACGAAGCCTCACCTTTACATTGAGGGTATGTCCATTGCGTAATGTGGCACTATCCCACACTGAGTGGAACAGACTTTGAATGGACCTCAACTGCGCATCCATGAGGCACTGTCAGCCTTCATTTACAAAGGCATTTGATTAAAGTGCCACACAAAGGCCTACTATACATGACAGGCACTCATGGTGTTGAAGGTAATAGTTTATCATGGATAGAGTATTGGCTAATCAGCAAGAAGCAGTGAGTGCCGATAAGAGGCTTTCTCAAGTTGTAGGGTAGTAACCAGTGCAGTGCCAGAAGTATCAGGCTGGGACCACAGCTCTTAATAAATATGAATGACTTGGAGAAAGGATCTGAAGTTTGCAGATGATCCTTCTGCAGTCCAAAGGTGTGTGGTTTAGATTGATTGGCCATGCTAAATTGCCCCTTGCTGTCAGGGAGGCTAGGAGGGGAAATACTTGGAATTAGAGGAAAAGGGCCTGGGTCAGATTGTTGTCAGCGCAGGTTCAATGGGCCGAATGGCCTCCTGTACTATGGGGATTCAATGATTCTCAGATTGTAAGGAGGATATAAATAGATTAGAGATATTGATGGGTTAGGTGAGTGGTCAGAAAATTGGCAAATGTAATTCAAGGTGAGCTTGTTCATTTTGGAAGAAAGAATGAGAAGGTGGATTATTGTTTAAATGGTGAGAGACTGCAGATAGCACAAATGGATTTGGAGACCTTGTTCATGAAACCCAGAAAGTTAGCATACTGGAGTAGTAGTAAATGGGGAAGGCAAATGGAATGCTAGTCTTTATTTCAAGGGGCTAGAGCATAAAAGTAGAGGTGGTGCTACATTTGGAATATTGTGTGCAGCTTTAATCCCCTTATTTAAGGAAAGTTATATTATCATTGGAGGCAGTACAGAAGAGGTTTGCGAGGGACTGACATGAGAAGGTTAAACAAGTTGGGTCTGTAGTCCTTGGAGTTCAGAAGAATGAGAGGTAATGGGACTGAAACATCAGATTCTTCAGGGGTTAGACAGGGTTAATGTGGGGAGGATGTTTCCACTCATTGGTGTGCATAGGACCAGAGGGTGTAGTTGCAAAATAAGGAGATGCTCATTTTAAGATGGTGTGTTAGATCAGGCATGCCTTTATTAAATGGCGGAGCAGGCTTGAAGTGTTGAATAACCCTCTCCTGTTCCTATTTATTATCACCAAGCCAGGGGATCAACCCTGGTTCAATGAAAAGAGCATGCCAGGGGCAACATCAGGCAAACCTTAAGAAGAAAGAAGTGTGAACCTCATGAAGCTACACCACAGGACTAGTGCCATGCCACATAGCAAGTAGCAGATAGATCTAAGTAATTCAACAATCATCAGATCTAATCTCTGCAAACCTGTCACGTTCAGTTGTCAATGGTAGTGGGCAATTGAACAACTCACTGGAGGAGGATATCCACATTCTCAGTAATGGAGGAAACCAGCACATCAGTACAAAGGATAATGGTGAAGGAACGGTAATGTATTTCCAAGTTAGGACTTTGAAGTGAATGTTGCGTGACGATCTTCAGCCAAAATAATTGAGTGGATGATCTGTCTCAGCCTCCTCC
Source organism: Sphyrna mokarran (assembly GCA_024679065.1). Classification (NCBI taxonomy): domain Eukaryota; kingdom Metazoa; phylum Chordata; class Chondrichthyes; order Carcharhiniformes; family Carcharhinidae; genus Sphyrna; species Sphyrna mokarran. The sequence continues at coordinate 17,651,930 of JAGIQG010000001.1, read as the reverse complement.
AGCGGTACCCACATCAGAGGTGCCAGTCTTCAGCCTCTTCTAATCCCTCTACGTGATATCCAGAAATGGCTGAATGCACTGGATACTGCCAAAGGCTAAGGACCCCGACAATATCCCAGCAAGTATTGAAAATGTAGTGCAGAACTTGCTGTGTCTCCAGCCAAGATCTTCCAGTGCAGCTACAACACTGACATCCACCAGGCATCGTGGAAATTTGCTCAGATATGTCCTAAAAATGCACAAGACAAATCCTATCTGACCAATTATCATCCATCACCCTCCTCTCAAATTATCGGTAAATAATGTAAAGGATTATTAACAGTGCTATCAAGTAGCACTTGCTCTGGAATGGTCTGCTAACACTGATGCTTTGAGTTCTGTCAGAGTCATAGACCTTGACCTTAGTTCAAATATGGATGAAAGTTACATTAGAGGTGAGAGTAACATCAAGGCAGCATTTGACTGGGTGTGGCATCAAGGAGCTGTAGCAAAACTGGAGTTAATAGAAATCTGGGGGGAGAGAAACTCTGCCAGTGGACTCATACCTAACACACAGGGAAGTGGTTGGAGTTGAAGATCAGTCATCTCAGTTCCAAGACATGACTGCAGGGGCTTCTCAGGGTAGTGTTTTAAGCCCAACCATCTTCAGCTCCTTCATAAGGAACAGAAGGATCTTGGTGTATGTGTCAATAGATCCCTGAAAGTAGGCAGTCAAGTGGATAAAGTTGTTAAGAAGGCTTATGGAGTCTTAGCTTTTTATTGGTAGGGGGATTGAATTTAGGAGCCGCAGCATCATGTTGCAGCTGTACAAAACTCTAGTGCGGCCGCACTTGGAGTATTGTGTGCCGTTCTGGTCGCCACATTATAAGAAAGATGTGGAGGCATTGGAGAGGGTACAGAGGAGGTTTACCAGGATGTTGCCTGGTATGGAGGGCAGGTCCTATGGAGAGAGGTTGAAGGATTTGAGGTTGTTTTTCGTTAGAAAGGAGGCGGCTAAGAGGGGATCTTATTGAAGCATATAAGATGATTAGAGGTTTAGATAGGGTGGACAGTGATAGCCTTTTCCCTAGGATGGAGAATGCTAGCACGAGGGGGCACAGCTTTAAATTAAGGGGTATGAGTTATAGGACGGATATCAGAGGTAGGTTCTTTACTCAAAGAGGGATTAGGGAGTGGAATGCCCTGCCGGCAGCTGTTGTAGATGCGCCAAGTTTGGTGGCGTTTAAGAGGTTATTTGATAAGTATATGGAAGAGAAGGGAATGGTTTAGTTAGGAGGGGCATTGCTTTTTATTTTGGTCGGCACAACATCGAAGGCCGAAGGGCCTGTTCTGTGCTGTATTGTTCTATGTTCTATGTTCTATAAGTAATCTTTCTTCCATCATAAGGTCAGATGTTTGCATGTCCATTCCTCAGAAGCCGTTTAGTCAAAATATGCAGGCTTGAGTTGATAAGTGGCAATTAACATTTATGGCAGGCAATGACTGTCTAGCCCTTAACATTCAATAGCTTTACCAGATCAGAGGCTAGAAATCCTGTGGTGAGCAACTTACTTCCAGATTCTACAAACTTTAAGGCACAAGTCTTAATGTGATGAAGGACCCACCACTTGCCTGGATTAGTGCACTCCTTAAGCACTTGAGACTCTGCCATCCAGATAAATCCTCTTGATTGGCATCCCTTTCACAAACATTCAATTCCTCTACCACTGACACACACATCGGTCATGTGTATGACTATAAAATGCACTTTGGCAATTGACAAAGGCTCCTTAGGCAGCATCTTCTGAACCCATGACCAACATTATCTCAAAGGTCAAAAGCAGCAAATACCTGGAAACATTCACTTCAAAGTCCTAACTTGGAAATACATCACCATTCCTTCAACAACTCTGAGTCAAATTACTGGAATTCCTTCCTTAACATCACTGTGAGCGTACTTGGACCTCAGGAACTGCAGTGGTTCAATAAGGCAGCTCACCGTACCCATTTGAGGGCAATTAGGAATGGGTAATAAATGCTAGCCTGGTAGAGACTCCCACATCATAAAAATGAACTTAAAACCCATTCTTTTACCTGAGTCTTTAGTGATTCCTTCAGCATCAATTTTTCATCTACAAATCTCTTTAGCATCTTTAACGTTAACCTAGTCCCATGTAAGTACATTTCCTATTGAGGATTCTCCTACACTTGTTTTTAGTTTGTTAGCCATTGTATTATTGCCCCGGATCAGTTAGTAATGCTTTCAGTCCTGAATCAGGAAGTTGTAGGGTGAAGCAAGTGATTAGGAAGACAAATGGAATGTTTGTTTATTGCCAGGAAAATGAAATATAAAAGTTGGAATGTTTTGCTACAGTTGTACATTTGGTGAACCCATTTCTGGAGAACTGATGTTCAGTTGTAGTTGTCTTATTTAAGCTTTAATATATGTATTAGAAGCAATTCAGAGAAGTTTCATTCATCTGAGAACTGGAATGGGAAGACTGTTATATTAAAGGAAAGGTTGACAGGTTGATCCTGCATCCATTGGAGTTCAGAAGATTGAGAGGTCATTTTATAGAAAATTCCACATTCTGAGGGACCGCGATGCTGGTTCTTGAAAGGATGTTTCCCCTTGTGGAAAATGGGAAATACAGTTTTAAAAAAAAGTCTCCAATTTAAGACAGAGTTGAGAAGGAATGTTTTCTTAGGGTTCATTCATTTTTGGAACATTCATACTCAGAGTGGTGGAGGCAGCGCCAATGAATATTTTTTAAGGCAGAAGGTAGATAGATTCTTGATAAATGAGGGACTGAGGAATATAGAGACGTTTGCTAAACTTATTTAGTGTTACCAAACATCTGATTTTCTGTCGGCTGGATATTCTATGGCTTCATTTTGCATTGAAATTCTACATTTTCTGATCTGATTTCTGTTCTGAATGTGAATGCACACATTGACTCCTGTTATTCCAATCACTGTGGCACATAGTTGAAATCTGTGGTATTACTGCACATTATAACCTTTGGGAGAGGCTCAGAAATCAGTAGTTTCCTGTTGATTTGATAAAAGACTCTTGTAGACAAATTGATGAATTGACTTCCTTTATCACTCAGCAATGAGGTGAGAACAGGTCTTGAACAGTTTAGACCTGTACTCACTGGAATTTAGAAGTATGAGGGGAGATAAAATTGAGGTATGCAAGATGATAAAAGGTTTGGATAAAATAGACATGGGGTGGATGCTTCCTCCTGTTGGGCATTCCAGGATGAGAGGTCATAGTCTTAGGATAAGGTGTAGCAAATTTGGAAGAGTTGAGGAGAAACTACTTTTCCCAAACGGTTGTGAATCTGTGGAATTTGTGAAAGTGTAAAAATGTAAAAGTGGAAGTGTGAAAGTGTAGCGGATGCTGAGACAGTGAGTGAATTTAAGGAGGGGTTAGATTTTTAATTTGTAATGGGTTGAAGGGTTACGGAGAGAAAAATGGGGATGAGCATATGAGCCATGATTGAATGCAGTGCAGACTCAATGGGTCAAATAGCCTAATTCTGCTCCTATATCTCATGAACTTATTAACTGTTAAGATGGATTACTATTTAAATGGAGAGAGACTACAGCAAACTGTAGCACAAAGGGGCTTGGGAGTCCTTGTTTTGTGAAACTCTGGAAGTTAACATACAGTTGCAGAAGGTAATAAGGAGGGCAAAATGTGTGCTAGCTTTTAGTTAAGAGGGTTGGAGTAAAAAGTAAAATGTGTGCTACAACTGTACAAGGTACCAATAAGGCCATGAGGCTACACAAAGGGATTGGGAAGTCATTAACCTTAAGAGAATCTTGGACAATGTGCAGGTTCAGTCAGCAGTTAGGGAGGCAAATGCAATGTTAGCATTTACGTCAAGAAGGCTAGAATATAAGAGTAGGGATGTACTTCTGAGGCTTTATAAGACTCTGATCAGACCCCATTTGGAGTATTGTGAGCAGTTTTGGGCCCCATATCTAAGGAAGAATGTGCTGCTCTTGGGAAGGGCACTAGCTTTCAGAGGGTGCTCCTTTGTCAGGTAGGTGGGAGTTCTGTTCACAAACAGTGCATATAAAGGCACAAACTCAATTTATAAAATAATAATCATAATGCGAGACTTTACGGGTAATCAAATCTTAAAGGTACAGACAATGTGAGTAGAGAGAGGGTTAAGCACAAGTTAAAGAGATGTGTATTGTCTCCTGCTGGGACAGTTAGTGAGATTTTGCAAGCTCAGGCAAGTTACAGGAGTTACAGATAGTGTGATGACTCAAAGTGAAGCGGAAAGATGTGCAATGAAAGAATGGAAAAGGAAATAAGTTTGTAACTCCGAAACTTTTATATTTCTAACATAATTGAGTTTGGTGTTTCCTAAGGCAAAATTTAGCTGCTATCTCACTTCACTTCACATGAAACTGAAATGGAAAGATGAGCATAGAAAGAATGTGAAGGAATGCAAGTTTCCATACTGAGATCTTCACTTGGAACATGTTTGAATTTGCTGCTTCCAAAGATCTTTAAAGATTAAATTACTAAGATTTATCTGCTTGCTTGAACTACGCAATGCTGATCTAATTGTTTCGCCTGTTCATCCTGCAATCATGTTTACATTTTGGATGTGACAACTGAATTCCACAACTCAAACACTATTACTTGTACTTTATTTCACATTGCTGAAGATTTTCTTTTGCATTTGCCTGGCACATGTGACTCTTATAGTGACATTTTTTTGAGAAATAAACATTTAAAAGGTTTTTAAAAAAATAGTGTGACGTGAACCCAAGATCCTGGTTGAGGCCATTCTCGTGTGTAGAACTTGGCCATCAGTCTCTGCTCAGTGACTCTGTGTTGTCGTGTGACGTGAAGACTACCTTGGAGAAAAAGTATCTGAAGATCAGAGGCCGAATGCCCGTGACCGGATGAGAACACTCTCGCCTGGTGATTGTCGAGCGGTGTTCATTCATCCATTCTCATAGCTTTTGCATGGTTTCCCCAATATTACCATGCCTCAGTCATCCTTTCCTATATTGTATCAGGTAGACAACGTTGGCCGAGTTGCAGAAGTATGTACCGTGTACCTAGTATGTACATAGTACATACTCGTGATAGCTATCACGCAACTGATAGCTAAGTTCTGCACACGAGGACAGCCTCAACCGGGATCTTGGGTTCATGTCACACTATCTGTAACTAACCCCCATGACTTGCCTAGGCTTGCAAAATCTCACTAACTGTCCTGGCTGGAAACAATGCACGTCTCTTTAACCTATGCTTAACCCTCTCTCCACTCAAATTTGTCAGTACCTTTTAAGATTTGATTGTCTGTAAAGACTCACATTCCAGACATTATTTTGTAAATATTTTGTATCTTTATATGCTCTATTTGTGAACCGAGCTCCCACTTACATAGAATATTACAGTACAGAAAGAGGGCCTTTGGTCCATTGACTCTGCACTGACCACAATCCCACCCAGGCTCTACCCCATATCCTTACATATTTTACTCACTAATCCTCTCCAACCTATGCATCTACGGTCAATTTAGCATGGCCAATCAACCTAACCTGCACATCTTTGGACTGTGGGAGTAAACCAGAGCAAACCCATGCAGACACGAAGAGAACATGCAGACTCCAAAAATACAGTGCCCCAAGCTGGGAATCGAACCCAGGTCCCTGGAGCTGTGTAGCAACAGTGCTAGCCGCAGTGCTACCACGCTATTCCCTGATGAAGGAGTAGTGTTCTGAAAGCTTAGTGGCTTTTGCTACCAAAAAAACCTGTTGGACTCTAACCTGGTGTTGTGAGACTTCTCACTGCATTTATCAGTCCAATGTCGGCATCTTCAAATCTGGAAAGGGTCTAGAGGAGGTTCACAAGAATGATCCCTGCAATGAAAAGTTTGTAGTATGAGGAACAGATGAGGACTCTAGCTCTGTACTGTTGTTAAAGGGATGATCCTTTACACAGAATTGAGGAGGAATGTCTTCAGAAGAGAGTGGTGAATCTGTAGAACTCTTTGCCGCAGAAATCTGTGGAGGCCAGGCCATTGAGTGTCTTTCAGAGAAATTATTGATAAGGAGATCAGGGGTAATCGGGATGAGAAAAATATCAGCTGTGATTGAATGGCAAAGTAGACTCAATAGGCTGAGTGGCTATACTGCTCCTGTGTCTTATGTTTGTTACTGTGTGCGGTTTTTAGTCCCCCTTATTTACGGAAATAATGTATTACCATTGAAGAAAAATACAGAGGTTATTTTTTTTTTTTTTTTTTTTTTTTTTTTTGTTTTTTTTTTTTTTTTTTTTTTTTTTTTTGTTTTTTTTTTTTTTTTTTTTTTTTTTTTTTTTTTTTTTTTTTTTTTTTTTTTTTTTTTTATTTTTTTTTTTGTTTTCTGGATGATCCTGGGTACAGAAGGAAATATGAGAAAGATTAAACATGTGGTATGTGTACTCCTGGAGCCACAAATGAAGTGCATGTAATGAAATGTATAAAATTCTTAGGGACGTGGACAGGGCAAATATTGGGAGGATGGCTTCACTCATGGGAGAGTATAGGACCAGAGGCATAGGCTCAGAATAAGGAGGTGTTCATTTAAAATGAACTTGAGAAAGAATTTTTACTTGAGTGGTGAGTCTTTGGAATTATTTACTCAAGGAAACTGTGAAGGCTGAGATTTATAGATTTTTTTTTTAGCCACGAGAGGAATTGAGAGTTACGGAGAGAAGGCGGGAAAGTGGATTAGTGAATGTTGGATCAATCATGATCTTGTGAAATGGTGAGCAGCTCGAAGGGCTGAATGACTTATTCCTGTTCCTATTTTATTATGGTCTAACACCAGCAAAAAAGCACAGCTTTTGTGTATCGTCCATTTGTTCCTCTGAATAGATGGAGATGGCACTGATACAAAGTTGAATTTCTTTTATAGAACAGGTCTTAAAATTAACATTACAGAAAGTAAAAGAAATGAGAGAGAGAGAGAGAGAGATAATAAAAGCCAGTGCTGTACTGATTAAAGCAGTACTCAAAACAGATTCTGGACTGAACTAACTAAACATAGAACTAAGAACAAAACAGTACGGGAAACAGGCCCTTCGGCCCAACGAGCCCGCGCCACCACCCCGATGTTCCCACCTCTACCCACGATCCCTGTCCATGTTTATAGATCTATGGATTAAAAAACCAAATTTGAGACAATTTAGGGAGAATTTGTTTTGCCAATTAGCCTAAAAGCACATCTTTGGGATGTGGGAGGAAACCGGAGCACCCGGAGAAAACCCACGCAAGCACTGGGAGAATGCGCAAACTCCCACAGACACAGGCCCAAATCCATGTATCTGCACAGCACAGCGATAGTCACTGAGCTGTCGTGTTGCCCATCAAATGGTCCAGGTCAAGCGTACACTAACAACATGAAGCGCTAGGATACTCTCAAAAAAAAAAATCCAAGAGCAGCCCTCTCATGACCCATCCCGTGTATGCCCCTTGTTAGACAACAAGTTGGACCAAAGCACCTGTAGGATAAAAACAAGTACGTCAATATCATCATCTATTTACACACTTCCCAGGGACTCCCAAGGCTCGTGATTCCTATTTTAAATTAGTTTTCTATACCCCTCCATTCCCATTCTGTTCATGTGCCCATCTAAGTATTTCTTAAATCACTCCAGAGTACCTGCCTCCACCACTTTACTTGGCAGCGCATTCCATACCCCCACCACCCTCTGTGTGAAAAAACTCCCTCCAGCATCCAAATTATACCTTACCTCGCTCACCCTAAGCCTGTGACCACTCGTGCTATTCAAGTCCATCCCAGCTTAACCCTGTTTAGAACATAGAACATTACAGCGCAGAACAGGCCCTTCGGCTGTCAATGTTGCGCCGACCAGTTAAGAAAAAGCAATGACCCTGTAACCTAAACCATTCCCTTTTCATCCATAAACCTATCTATGGACCTCTTAAACGCTCCCAAGCTTGGCGCATCTACAACTGCAGCAGGCAGGGCATTCCATACCCTTACCACCCTCTGGGTAAAGAACCTACCTCTGACATCCGTCCTATCACGACCACCCCTTAATTTGAAGCTATGTCCCCTCGTGCTAGCTTTCTCCATCTGAGGAAAAAGGCTATCACTGTCCACCCTATCTAAACCTCTGATCATCTTGTATGTTTCAATGAGGTCTCCCCTTAGCTGCCTTCTTTCTAATGAAAACAACCTCAAATCCCTCAGCCTCTCCTCATAAGACCTTCCCTCCATACCAGACAACATCCTGGTAAACCTCCTCTGTACCCTCTACAATGCCTCCACATCATCACATCTTTCTTATAATGTGGGTACCAAAACTGTACACAATACTCCAAGTGCGGCCGCACCAGAGTTTTGTACAGTTGCGACATGACGTTGCGGCTCTGAAATTCAATCCCCCTACCAATAAAATCCAAGACTCCGTATGCCTTCTTAACAACCTTATCGACTTTCAGGGATCTACGCACATATACACCAAGATCCCTCTGTTCATCAACACTATTAAGAATCCTACCATTAGCCCTATACTCTACACGTTTATTATTCCTGCCAAAGTGCATTACCTCACACTTTTCCACATTAAACTCCATTTGCCACCTCTCGGCCCAGCTCTGCAACTTGTCTAAGTCCCTCTGCAAACTATAACAACCCCTCTTCACTATCTACCACTCCACCGACTTTAGTGTCATCCGCAAATTTACTAATCCATCCTTCAATACCCTCATCCAGATCATTTATAAAAATTACAAACAGCAGGGCCCCAAAACAGATCCCTGAGGTACACCACTTGTAACCGAACTCCACGATGAATAATTTCCATCAACCACCACCCTCTGTCTTCTATCAGCTACCAATTCCTAATCCAATTAGCTAAATCACCCTCAATCCCATACATCTGCATTTTCTGCAGAAGCCTTCCATGGGGAACCTTATCGAACGTTTACTCTGTCTATACCCCTCATAATCTTGTACACCTCGATCAGATCTCCTCTAAGTCTACGTCTTTGTAAGGAAAACAGTCCCAATTTGCCTAACCTCTCCTCGTAACTCAGACCTTCCGTACCAGGCAGAATCCTGGTAAAACTCCACTGCACTCACTCCAGACTCTCCACATCCTTCTGGTAGTAAGGCGACCAGAACTGGACGCAGTATTCCAAATGAGGTCTAACCAACGTTTTATACAACTGCAACATTAAAGGCCAGCTCTTGTACTCTGTACCCCTTCCTATAAAGGCTAACATACCATATGCTTTCTTCACAACCTTCTCCACTTGCTCTGCCACCTTCAGAGACTTGTTCACCTGCACCCCCAGGTCCCTCTGCGTTTCTATACTCTTAATAGGTCTACCCTTTATCATATACCCCCCCTACATTTTTTCTCCCGAAATGCATCACCTCACATTTATTAGGATTGAATTCTATCTGCCATCTGTCTGCCCAAGCTACCAGCCTATCTATGTCCTGCTGCATCGCCTGACAATGCTCCTCACTATCTGCAAGTCCAGCCAACTTTGTATCGTCTGCAAACTTGCTGATCACTCCACTTACTCCCTCTTCCAAGTCATTTATATATATTACAAATAGAAGAGGTCCCAGTACCAACCCCTGCGGCACACCACTAATTTCTGTGACGACAATATAAGTTAATTCTTATCTGTATTATTGAAACTGTTGGAAATGCTCTCTCTAGCTGCAAAAACCACTGCAGGTGCTGTTTATGAAAAACTTCGTTTTGGCTTCTGCGGAAATCTGTTTCCGCTAGCATTGTACTTGCAAAGAATGCACTCAATTTTTCAAGCTAATCCCAGCATGCCTGCTGCATTTTAAAATGTGGTCAAGTTAGCTTTAAAAGCTTAGCATTTAAATGTAATTGCATTGGCAGACATACCTTAAAATGAAGTCTTTGCATTAATGAAGCAAACAGAGTTAAGCGTACGTAGGATCTCATTACTGTTTGCAAGATCTCGGTTGTCTTAACATAGTTACTATCCTTCGCAATGGGATAGTCGCCGCACTCTGTATAAATAATTCCATGGGGCGGCATGGTAGCACAGTGATTAGCACTGCTGTGTCACAGCTCAGGGATCCTGGGTTCAATTCGCGGCTTGGGTTCATCGTCTGTATGGAGATTGCACATTCTCCTCACGTTTGTGTGGGTTTCATCCCATAGTCCAAACATATGAGGGTTAGGTTGATTGGCCATGCTAACGTTGCCCCTTAGTCTTCTCAGACGACTTAGTTTAGAGGGATTAGTGGATAAATATGTAAGGATAAGGGAGTGGGGCCTGGGTGGGATTGTGATTGATGCAGACTCGATGGGCCAAATGATCTCTTTCTGCACTGGCAGTTTCTATGATTTCATTTGTTGTAAGTGCTTTATATAGTTGTGGTAATGAGCCACATAAATCATCAGCTATTACATCTGTGCAGAGAAGAGATGACAAAGATGATGATGTGAGTCGTGACCCAAAAACCAACTTGTGGGATTCCCCTTCGGATCTCAGATGGAAGTGAATCCAGGCAAAGCTGTTTTTGTGTTGCGGGCTGTTTCGAACCTTGTCATCAGAAACTGTCTTATAGATACCAGACACAGTACAATTTTTTTTCTGGGTCCCTTGATCATGTCCAACTTTCCCTCCATGTTGGCAAGTTATGTTTTGAGCTTTTGAGATTAAATATTCTGCTTTCCGTTTTTTCATTGTCTCTTTACCGCTAACCCATTGAGGAGCCTGCGTTATAATACTTCACGACATTGCAAATTGTTTGCTACCAATGACAGGCCCTTTTTCTTTGAAATATTGTCATTGTCATAATGCGCTATGTAGAGTGGAGCCTCAATTGTGGACAGTTCTCCTTGAACATTAAGTCCCAGAGGTACAGCATGGAAACTTTAGCCTGGCTTGTCCATGCTGCCTTTTTTTTTACTGCTAAACTAGTCCCAATTATCTGCGTTTGGGCCATACCCTCTATACCCATCTTATCTAAGTAACTATCTAAATGCTTTTTAAAAGACAAAATTGAACCCACCTCTACTACTACCTCTGATGGCTTGTTCTAGACACTCACCACCCTCTGAAAAAGTTGCTCTTCTGGACCCTTTTGTATTTCTCCCTTCTCACCTTAAACCCATGCCCACTAGTTTTAGACCTTTGGGAAAAGATGTTCATTGTTTTATAGACCTTCCTGAGCCTTTTATGCACCAGGGGAAAAAGTCCCACTCTATCTGTGTCTCCATATAATTCAAACTATCAAGTCCCAATATAACTCAAAACTATTTAGTCCCAATAGCATCCTGCTAAATCTTTTCTGCACTCTTTCTAGTTTAATAACATCCTTCTTTATAATAGGGTGACTAGAACTGTACATATTATTCCAGGGTGGTCTTACTAACATCTTGTACAACTTCAACAAAATATTCCAACCCCTCTATTCAATATTCTAACCAATTAAACCAAGCATGCTGAATGGCTTCTTCACCACCCTATCCATCTGTAACTCTACTTTCAAAGAACTATGAACCTGTACCCCTCGATCTTTGTTTTATAACTCTCCCTAATGTCCTACCATTAACTGTGTAAGTCTTGTCCTGGTTTGATAAGTTCTGTAACATCCATGCTTTTCTCAACAGTAAATATCAATGAGAAATATTCATTTAGGATTTTGCTGATTTTTTTTGTTGATCCGCGGGTAGATGACATCTTTGATCCTTTACGTATTTGTGGAAGCTCTTTGGATTTTTTTTGCCTTATCTGCCAAAACAATCTTGTGACTCCTTTTTGCCCTCCTGATTTCTCTTTTAATTCTACTTCACTTTCTATACGCTTCAAGGGATCCACTTGATCCCAGCTGCCTATGCACATCATGTGTCTTCCTCTTCTTGACCAAGGCCTCAATATCCCGAATCATCTAGGGTTCCCTACTTCTACCTGCCTTGCCCTTTACTTGAAAAGGAATGTGGCAGATTAGAATATAAGTTGGACTAAGATGTTGTCAGTATGTGAAAGTGCCAGTTCAACCAAGCCTATAAATTTGGTCAGAGCTGAGTCTTGCTCTCGAAGGAGAAAGCACTGAGTCTTGAGCACAACCAACTCTTTGTTGTCTATACCTGAAACCCAGAATCTGGTAAAATGGTGCAATGACACTGCCTCCCTCCAGGTTTGTGAAACAAGATAGCCAATGACTTCAGGAAACATTGTGGAGAACATTCTCTTTTCTCCATCGATGGTGATGAAGTGGAAATGATCAAGAACTTCAAGTTTTTAGGTGTTTAGATCACCAACAATTTGTCCTAGTTCCTCCATACTGACGCTACAGTTAAAACCAGCCAACACTTCTACTTTCTCAGGGACGTTAAAGAAATTCGACTTGTCTGCTACGACTCTCAGCCATTTATACAAATGCACCATAGAAAGCATAGAAGAGATGTATCACAGTTTGGTGTGGTTCCTGCTTTGACCAAGACAGCAAGAACTACAAATAGTTGTGAATGTAGCCTAGTCCCATCCATTGACTCTGTCCACACTTTCTGTGGCTGCGGAAAAGCAGCCAGCATAATCAAGGACCCCACGCACTTTGGACATATACTCTTCCACCTTCATCCATTGGGAAAAGGATACAAATGTCTGAGATCATGTATCAACTAACTTGAGTACAGCTTCTTCCCTGCTACCATCAGACATTTGAATGGTCCTGTGATATATTAAGCTGATTCTCTGCACCCACCTTTATTTGCAACACTATATTCTGCATCCTCTCCTTTCTTTCTCTTCTATATACTTTGAATGGTATGCTTTGTATAGCATGCAAGAAGCAATACTTTTCACTGTATCCCAATATGTGTGACAATAAATCAGATCAAACCAGTGTTTTCTCTATCTCTGAGCTGTCAGAGTTTTGCTGTCTGTCATGGATACTTTTGGGTTCAGTCATTGGCACAGATGGGAATGCTGTAATGAATGGATTAATAGTTTTATTTTAATGAGTAGCCAATAATTCTCATTGGAAGGTGGCATCATGTAGAAATATCCACCAATCTGATCAGGATCAGCTTCTTCTGAATTTGGATTGGTGCCTAATGCCACTAGTTAAGTTTTGAGTTACATCATCCATGCTGTGAACTTTGTAAATGCTGATGCAAGTTTTGATACAGTAATGTGATTGAGTAAATGCTTGAGTGATTCCATTAACATTGAAATATCTATCCTTCAAGTTTATTCAGGATAATAAAAGCACAAAAGCATTTTTTTAGCTTTTTTGTCATAAGTAGTTTAAGTTATAAAATTAGGTAAAGAAACCAGACATTTGATAGGATGCACTACAATGCAAGTCTCAGTGCTCAAATAAGTTAATTTCATATTATTTCAATGGCACAGCAAAGCTGCCATTTCTTGTTGCAATTTGCAGTATTGAAATAGTCAAAAACTGATCCCAATCCATTCATCACTCCAAGTCCTCTGCTAGAAATAATGTAGTCCCCTCTACACTGGGGAGACTGAGTGCAGGCTGGGTAACCAGATTGTGTGGAACGCCTTTTGCTCCATCGCAAGTATGACCCCAACCTGTTGGCCGATTTCCCTCATTTCCCCACGTCTGGCCTGCTGCAGTGATCCAGTAACGTCCAATGCAAACTGAAAGAACAAAATCTCATTTTCTGATTAGATATGTTAGATCCTTACTGCACCATCTTAAACCATGATCCCCCCCCACTCCCTGCCTTTTGTGGTCAGTTCTTTATCAGCTCCCTGGCCCACCTCAACACAGTCTCACCCTTCTGCTACTTGGCCACCTGACCATGGCTGTTCAGTTGCTCCATTCAACACATTTTGCTATCCTACCTTTTACCAATATTAGTGCTCATCATCCTTTATTGTTGCAACTAACACTCTCCTTTCTTATGCCTGTGACAAGTGACAGTATCTCCTTTACCCTGCCCTATCCCCGTCTTTTCTGCCCTTTTTACAATTATATAATTCTGTATATTTTTATCTTCAGTTCTGTAAAAGGGTTGTTTAGACTCCACCTTCACAGATGCTGCATGACTGGTTGAGTTTATCTGGCATTTTCTATCTTTATTTCAGATTTCCCCAGTCTGTAAGATTTTGCTTTTATTTAAATCAGTTATTTAAGTATCTCTATAGCAATATTCAAAGTATTTCCTCATCTCTCTGGTTCCTATGGCGCTAATTCACAAAAAATAACCTCTATCCACATTCTTCACTTTTCCAGTCTTCCTGATTCCCAAAATGGAAGAGTACTTTCCTGCTTACACCAACAAACCCTTTTGTAAATTTATCATAGAAATCCCACAGTACAGAAAGAGGCCATTCCAACCATCGAGTCTGCACTGACCACAATCCCACCTAGCCCCACCCCCTACATATTTTACCACTAATCTCTCTAACCTATGCATCTCAGGACACTAAGAGACTATTTTAACATGGCCAATCAACCTATCTTTGGACTGTGGGAGGAAACCGGAGCATTAGAAGGAAACCCACGCAAACAGTGAATTGCCAGGAATTGAACCCAGGTCTCTGGAGCTTGAAGCAGCAGTACTAACCACTGGGCTACTGTGCCACCCCAAATTTAAAACTTTTACATCTACTCAGTTATTTTTATTTTTTCCAGTGGGTAAAATCCATATAACTCTGGTCTCTTCTGATAAGTTACTGGTTGTGAACACCTTGGAGGGAGTGCAGAATGGCCCAGTTGCCAGTCTTCAATCATGAGTGCTCCATGAAGCAGGATATGAAAGTGTTTTGTGGACTGAATTTGTAATAGGCTCATTCTCACCTGAGATATTGTAAGTAGCATTTTCACCACACAAGTGCTGGACAATTCTCATCTCTCTCAAGTGTCTAACCATCTCTCAACTTTCCATGGCATTACCGTTGCCAAATCCTCCTCCAATAACATGGAGGTTGTCGTTGGTTACAGGTATAGTGCCGGAAGACTGGAGGATAGCGAATGTGGTCCCATTGTTCAAGAAGGGGAATAGAGACTTTCATGGGAATTATAGACCAGTGAGTCTTTCTTCTGTTGTGGGCAAAGTATTGGAAAGAATTATTAGGGATAGGATTTATAGTTATTTAGAGAGAAACGAATTGATTGGGGATAGTCAGCATGGTTTTGTGAAGGTAGGTCGTGCCTTACTAACCTTATTGAGTTTTTTGAAAAAGTGACCAAAGAGGTGGATGGGGGTAAGGCAGTTGATGTGGTATATATGGACTTTAATAAGGCGTTCGATAAGGTTCCCCATGGAAGGCTTCGCAGAAAATGCAGATGTATGGGATTGAGGGTGATTTAGCTAATTGGATTAGGAATTGGCTAGCAGATAGAAGACAGAGGGTGGTCGTTGATGGGAGATATCATCGTGGAGTTCGGTTACTAGTGGTGTACCTCAGGGATCTGTTTTTGGGCCCCTGCTGTTTGTAATTTTTATAAATGATCTGGATGAGGGTATTGAAGGATGGATTAGTAAATTTGCGGATGACACCAAAGTCGGAGGAGTGGTAGATAGTGAAGAGGGTGTTATAGTTTGCAGAGAGACTTGGACAAGTTGCAGAGCTGGGCCGAGAGGTGGCAAATGGAGTTTAATGTGGAAAGGTGTGAGGTAATTCACTTTGGCAGGAATAACAAATGTGTAGAGTATAGGGCTAATGGTAGGACTCTTAATAGTGGTGATGAACAGAGGGATCTTGGTGTATATGTGCATAGATCCCTGAAAGTTGGCAATCAAGTCGATAAGGTTGTTAAGAAGGCATACGGAGTCTTAGCTTTTATTGGTAGGGGGATTGAATTTCCGAGCCGCAACGTCATGTTGCAACTGTACAAAACTCTAGTGCGGCCGCACTTGGAGTATTGTGTGCAGTTCTGGTCCCCACATTATAAGAAAGATGTGAAGGCATTGGAGAGGGTACAGAGGAGGTTTACCAGGATGTTGCCTGGTATGGAGGGCAGGTCTTATGAAGAGAGGCTGAGGGATTTGAGGTTGTTTTCATTAGAAAGAAGGCGACTAAGAGGAGACCTTATCGAAATGTATAAGATGATTAGAGGTTTAGATAGGGTGGACAGTGATAGCCTTTTTCCTCGGATGGAGAAAGCTAGCACGAGGGGACATAGCTTTAAATTATTGGGTGGTAGTTATAGGACGGATGTCAGAGGTAGGTTCTTTACCCAGAGGGTGGTAAGGGTACGGAATGCCCTGCCTGCTGCAGTTGTAGATGCACCAAGTTTGGGAGCGTTTAAGAGGTTAGTAGATAAGTTTATGGATGAAAAGGGAATGGTTTAGGTTAGAGGGTCATTGCTTTTTCTTAATTGGTCGGCGCAACATCAAAGGCCGAAGGGCCTGTTCTGCGCTGTAATGTTCTACAACATGGCTACAACTGATAAAAGCTAGGAATTCTGTGGCAAGAGCAGCACAGCGGTTAACATTGCTGCCTTACAGCGCTAGGGACCCAGGTTCGATTCCCGACTTGGGTCACTGTCAGTGTGGAGGCTACATGTTGTCTCTGTGTCTGCGTAGGTTTCCTCCTGCAATTCAAAAATGTATGGGTTAGGTGCACTGGCCATGTTAAATTGATCCTTAGTATGGTGGACTAGTTAGAGTAAATGCATGACGTTTACAGGGATAGAGCCTGGATGAGATTGTGGTCGGTACAGACTTGATGGCCACCTCCTGCACTTTAGGATTCTATGAAGTAATGTTCCTCCTGACTCCTCAAAGCCTGTCCACAAGGCACAAATCAGGAGTGTGCTTGAATACTCTTCACTTGCCTGGATGAATGCAGCTCCAGCAACACAAACTTGACACTATCCAGGACAAAGCCCACTTAATTGGCACCCCATTCACAAACATTCAGAACTCCATCCCCGAAACATAGTAGCAGTAGTGTGTACCATCTACAAGTTACCCTGCAGAAACTTGCCAACGCTCCTTGGACAGCGTGTTCCAAACCCATGATACTACCATCTGAAAGGACAAGAGCTGCAGATATCTGGAAACAGCAACACCTTGAAAGTCCCCTCATCCTGCCTTGGAAATATATCACTGCCACTTCATCTGCTGGGTCAAAACCTTTGACTCCCTTCCTCACAATACTGTCGGTGTATCAACACTGCATAGATTGCAGTGGTTCAAGAAGTCAGTTCACCTCCCCTTTCTGGGGACAGTTTGGAATGCACAATAAGTGCTTGCCTTGCAATAAAAACACGACAACATCACATGGACTGAAGCGATTCAAGGGGGCTAGTCACTACCTTGAGGGAAGCCAGGAATAGGCTGAGTCAGTGATAGTGGACAGTGAACAGTGAACAATGGACAGTGATAGCCTTTTTCCTAGGATGGAAAAAGCTAGCACGAGGGGACACAACTTTAAATTAAGGGGTATGAGTTATAGGACGGATATCAGAGGTAGGTTCTTTACTCAAAGAGTGATTAGGGAGTGGAATGCCCTGCATGCAGCTGTTGTAGATGCGCCAAGTTTGGTGGCGTTTAAGAGGTTAGTTGATAAGTATATGGATGAGAAGGGAATGGTTTAGTTAGGAGGGGCATTGCTTTTTATTTTTGGTCGGCACAACATCGAGGGCCGAAGGGCCTGTTCTGTGCTGTATTGTTCTATGTTCTATGTTCTATGTTCTATGAGTCAGCAAAGTCCAGATCTGAAGAACAAATTTTTTTTTGAAAAACATCATGAGTTTCAAAAGTGATCCCAGCTGAGTGCCTTACAGCACCAGGGATCCAGGTTCAGTTCCTGGCTTGGTCACCGTCTGTACAGAGTCTACACGTTCTCCCATGTCTGCATGGGTTTTCTCTGGGTGCTCCAGTTTCCTCCCATAGTCTGAAAGATGTGCTGGTTAGATGTGTTGGCCATACTAAATTCTCCCTCAGTGTATATGAACAGGTGCTGGACTGTGACAACTGCAGATTTTCACAGTAACTTCACTGCAGTGTTAATGGAAGCCTACTTGTGGCACAAATAAACTATAAGCTTTTAAAACTGAGGCAGGCTCAACATTTGGGATCTTAAGGTATGCATAAGTAAACTACAAAAATATCATGAAATTTAATACAAGCCATCTAATAAGAAACAACTCGCTTGAAAAATACTTGCAAAGTTCTTCATTAAAACCTATAAATATTGAAGGCGTTACCAATTGCTTGTGACACCAAGCTTTTAATTAAGATGCATAGTTTCAGTATTGGCTCTGAATCAGCAATTCCAATCAGAGTTATAGTGACTATGGCGTGTTTTAAGACGAAATGATTCAGTGCCTCGTGATGAGCTTGTCTCTGTTTTTGTGTTTTTTAACGTACTGTTTTGCAGCAATATACATTCATATTTGGGATTGCTTCTGTGATGTTTTGAAGTGCTTAGCATCAGTTTGCTCAGAGATCTCTTTGCTGTCCAAGGCCCTTCTTTCACGGGTCTAACATCAGGAGACCTTTTGAGTAATTTTTGGTCAGTTGGGGAAGGTATGTGATTTTTCTTTTGTTTTCTGCTGTTTGTCATCCAGGACAAAACAATCTGCTTGATCAGCATCATATACACTAGCTTAAACATTTTAATCCCTGCCTCTTCCTGACCCCAACAGTGGCATGTGTCACTCTCCTGTGACAATAAATAATGTTGGGATGCCATTACTATTGGTTGAAATGTAAAGACTTGGATGGGAGGAGGTCTACAATGTACAGTTTCCAGAAAATGTCCTGTGTGGTGCAATGGACTTGGGGTTAGGAGGTTGGATGGCAGAAGCATGTGCTACAGTTGGCTTACAGGTTAGAATAGTTGGTTTTAACACCGTTATCACAAAGTTCAGGGTTTTTTATTAATTCATAGAATGTGGGTATCATTCGCAAGGCCACTGTTTACCCCTGAGAATGCAATCGAATGGCTTATTCGACAATACCGGAGAAGAATGATGAGTTGGTCGCATGGCTGTACGTCTGGGGACTTTTATAGGCCAGATGGGGTAATGATGGCAGACTTCCTTTCCTCAAGGATTTTTTTTTAATGTTTGCAGTAATCATCAAGCCAGGCATTAGCTTCTGCAGGAAACTTACCATTGACCAGAAACTCAACTGGATTCACAAGACAAACACAGTGGCTACAAGAGCAGGTCAGAGGCTAGGAATACTGCGGCAATAACTCATCTTCTGATTTCCAAAGCCCATCCACCATCTACAAAGCACAAGTCAGGAGTATGATGGAATACTTGCCTCTTGCCTGGATGAGTGTAACTCTAACAATACTCAAGAAGCTTGACACTACCCAGGACAAAGCAGCCTACTTGATTGACACCATATCTACACTCCTTCCACCACCAGTGCTCAGTAGCAGCAGTGTGTACTATCTACAAGATGAAGTGCAACAATTCATGAAAGATCCTTAGAAAGCATCTCCCAAACTTATGACCACTTCATCTAGAAGGACAAGGCATACATGGGAACATCACCCACAAGTTCCCTTCCAAGCCACTCACCATCCTGACTTGGAAATATATTGATGTTCTTCTGCACTCACTGGATCAAGGTCCTAACGGCATTATGGGTCCACCCACAGAAAATTGACTATAGCAATTCAAGAAGGCAACTAACCACTACCACCTCAAGGCAAGTAGGGATGGGCAATAAGTGTTGGCCTGCCAGCAATGCCAATGTCCCATCAACGAATTAAAAAAAAGAGTTCTCTGAGCCACCCACTGAAGTTTGTCAGGGCCAGGCCTTCAGTGATGAGCCATTGATTGGGGTGCAGCACAGCTGCAATCTGTTTTCCCTGCAAGGCCAAATTGTACTAATTTGCTGCACAACGGCCTTGTGGTAACGATTGAGGATGAACACTAATAAACCAGGTAGGTTTTTAAAACGCACTGATATTTTCATGGCCACCATTGCTGAGATGACCTTTCCACACCAGATTTATTTAATTAAACTAGAGAAATGTCATTGAAGATGGTTGGGTACAGGGCACTACTCTAAAGTATTCTGCAGTCAGGCTCTGGAACTGAAATGATTGTTTCCTTTGTGCTAGTGAGTATTCCCTACCCTCAATTCCCATTGACTTCCAGTCTTACTGGGGCTTCTTAATGCCAAGATTGGCCAATTGGTATTGAGGGAAATCACTGTCCCTTCATTTTTTGTTGTTCAGCTCTTTCATTCATAATTGGACCAAGTCTGTAATAGGCTCCTGGTGGAACCAAACAAAGCACTGGCAAGCACTTGATTATCAGTGCTATTGCACAATGATAATCTTAACAATCTCTTTAATTATTTTGTTGATGATTTGAGTGTACTCTAATAGAAACATAGAAACTAGAGCCAGGAGTAGACCTGCTCTGTTATTCATTTTGACCATGGCTGATCATATTCAATATTCTGATCCTAACCCCCCCCCCCAGTATCCTTTGATCCCATCAGGCTCGAGCAATATCTAATTTCTTCTTGAAATTAGACAACATTTTAGCCTCGACTATATTCTGTGATAGTGAATTTCACACGTTCACCACTCTCTGAGTGAAGAAATTTCCCCTCACCTCAGCTCAAAAAAAGTTTATACCTTATCAAACTATGTCCCCTTATTGTGGACTCCCCCATCATTGGGAACATTCTTTCTGAATCCACCCTGTCTAGTCCTGTTACAATTTTATGTTTCTATGAGATCTCCACTTACTCTAGCTCGTTAGAGGGGTCAGTTTTTGTACAAAGTGTGCAGGAAGGTTTTTTGATTCAGTATGTAGATAGGCCAACTAGAGGTGAGGCTACATTGGATTTGGTGCTGGGCAATGAGCCAGACCAGGTGTTAGGCTTGGAAGTTGGTGAACATTTTGGTGATAGTGACCACAATTCGGTTACGTTCACCTTAGTGATGGATAGGGATAGGCATGAAGCTGGGGCAGTAGTTATAGCTGGGGGAAATGGTAATTATGAGGCCATAAGGAGGGAATTAGGGTGCATAGGTTGGACTAGGAAACTACAGGGACTGGGAACATCTGAAATGTGGAGCTTATTCAAGGAGCAGCTACTGCGAGTCCTTGATAAGTATGTCCCTGTCAGGCAAGGAGGAAATGGTCGAGTAAGGGAACCATGGTGTACTAAAAAAGTTAATTTGCTGGTTAAAAGGAAAAAGGAGGCTTATGTCAGGATGAGGCTTGAAGGCTCAGTTAGTGCAATGGATAGCTATAGATTAGCCAGGAGGGAGCTAAAGAGTGAGTTGAGGAGAGCTAAGAGGGGACACGAGAAGACTTTGGCTGATAGGTAAGAGAATCCTAAAGCTTTCTTTAGATATGTTAAGAATAGAAGATTGGTTAGGGCAAGATTAGGGCCAGTCATAGACAGCAGTGGGAAGTTGTGCGTGGAGCCTGAAGAGATTGGAGAGGCACTGAACAAATATTTCTCTTCGGTATTCACGCAGGGTGATGTAAATGTAGTTGTGGAGAACACTGGGATACAGGGTTGCAAACTGGAAAGTATTGAAGTAGATAGGGAGGATGTGCTAGATATTCTTGAGGGTTTGAAGTTGGATAAGTCCCCTGGGCCGGACGGGATTTACCCTAGGATTCTCTGGGAGGCAAGAGAGGAGATTGCAGAGCCTCTGGCTCTGATCTTCAGGTCGTCGTTGGTTACGGGTGTGGTTCCGGAGGACTGGAGGATGGCGAATGTGGTCCCATTGTTTAAGAAGGGGAAGAGAGACCTTCCTGGGAATTATAGGCCAGTGAGTCTTACTTCTGTTGTGGGCAAGGTATTGGAGAGAATTATTAGGGATAGGATTTATAGTTATTTAGAGAGAAATGAATTGATTGGGGATAGTCAGCATGGTTTCGTGAAGGGTAGGTCATGCCTTACTAACCTTATTGAGTTTTTTGAGAAAGTGACCAAAGAGGTGGATGGGGGTAAGGCGGTTGATGTGGTATATATGGACTTTAGTAAGGCGTTTGATAAGGTGGCCCATGGAAGACTTCTGCAGAAAATGCAGATGTGTGGGATTGAGGGTGATTTAGCTAATTGGATTAGGAATTGGCTGGCAGATAGAAGACAGAGGGTGGTGGTTGATGGGAGATATTCATCGTGGAGTTCGGTTACAAGTGGTGTACCTCAGGGGTCTGTTTTGGGGCCCCTGCTGTTTGTAATTTTTATAAATGATCTGGATGAGGGTATTGAAGGATGGATTAGTAAATTTGCAGATGACACTAAAGTCAGTGGAGTGGTAGATAGTGAAGAGGGGGTGTTATAGTTTGCAGAGGGACTTGGACAAGTTGCAGAGCTGGGCCGAGAGGTGGCAAATGGAGTTTAATGTGGA